>VZUI01043771.1:0-30129 GCA_013401135.1 Cettia cetti | reverse complement strand
AATAAAATAAAATAAAATAAAATAAAATAAAATAAAATAAAATAAAATAAAATAAAATAAAATAAAATAAAATAAAAATAAATAAAAATAAAATAAAATAAAATAAAAATAATAAAAAATAATGGGTCTGAGTAAAGTGAACACTAAAATAGAAAGTTCACTTATGACATGTGTCTCTGTGTCTCAGTTTCTCACACATTTATGTGTATTGGCATTGCATCCCCAACTGTCATGTCCTGAGTCTTGAATTCATTTTTATTTTAAACATCAATATATTTTTTTGTGAGAAAAACTGAGTAAGGGCTCATGTTCTCTATACAACATGAAGCAAATCTTTGCAACAAGGCTCTCTGAGTAAAAATGGACATTAATTCTCAGAATATTTCAGGTATGTTTGGAAGTGTGAGGTTGTGGACTGTAAAAATAACCTGGAGTGATGGCAGAGGACATTGATTTGCTGTGATCACTCGTGGTGAATTGGCACAAGGATGAGATTGTTGCTTTAGCAGCATCCTGAAGCATTTCTTGAAGAGAAGGTTTTGGGTACAGCCTGACCTCCACGGGCCACTTGTTTGTCCCTTGATCTTTCAGAAAAGGTTGCTGTTTTTTAATCCAAAGAGGGCGCTAGGAAAGGCTCTTATGTTCTGCAAAACAACAATTGCCTTGGGCTCCATTTTTGCATCCTACAAGCCTCAGGACTTGTGATTGAGCCCCGTGCCTCTGATTATGCTCAGCTTCCCTGTGTTCCATGTTTCCTTTCTGAGGCAGGAGTGCTGTGCAGGGGAACCTGCTGTGCCGTGATAATATGTGCATTCCCCCAGGCTCTTCTGCCAGCCTCTTCTGACTGAATTAGCCATGTAAAATCTACACACTGCCTGATTACAGTGGTGATTGTGGGCCCAACTTACTTCCCAGCTTCCTTCCCAGCTCCACCCATGGCCTGTATCCTATGTGGAAATTGATTAGCTGAACTTCTTGAGTGCCTTGGGCTGAATGGCAGCCTAAGGCTGTGTTGCAGCATGGGGTGCTTGCTAAAAAAGCCTGAGTGTTACCTGCATTGTTCTGGCAGAGAATTAAAGAACTGTTGAAATGCATGCTGCTTGGAAAAAAAAAAAAAAATCTATATGTATGCAAATAAAAAAAAAAAAGAGGAATAAATGTTTATTCAGGGGAGTTTATGTTCTCTTTCAGCTCTAGCTCAGCAAATCAGTGTGTCTCATCATTTGTTCAGAAATCCTGCTTTGTAGTGGAATTTCTTGAGTTAAAAACTGACAATCTTTCTCACTGAAGCTTACAATTTGATATGTTGATGTTTTATCTTTATTTTAATTATAAAACTTTGTAGCTGGAAATACCCTTTTTTGGTTCCATTAGAGTTTATTTCTGATATCTCATTTTACTGAATCAATCCCATTTTTGTGCTCATGCTTCTCAGATGAGTTTGAGTAGAAGATGATCTTCACAGGGAGAAGATGCAGATTAACAGTGATCCTTGGTCATATTTGTCTCTGCTGCATTCTTTGCCTTCATTTTCCTGATCATTTGCCATTAATAGCTCCTTGCTCAAAATATCTGTGGCCCTTCTCAAACTGATGCTGGCTCCTGAAAAAGAAAGGTCTTCTGCAAGTCTAACTTTGACTTGCTAAAAATTTAGCAGAGTTTGAGCAAAACTCCTACCAAGTGATAGTGAATATTTTAATAAGTAACAATTGGAGGAGCAATGTGGTGGAGATACAGGCTCACTGAATTGCAAAACTTGGACACTTTGGGGATGTAGAGATATTTATGTCCAGCAACAAGAGTTTGTCAGATTCCTGGGCTGCGAGCTTGGTTAATAAAGAGCAAACTGCCTGAGCAGGAGGAGTAAGAAACCCTGCTGCAGTTAAGGCTTGAACATTTATTTTTATTTTTATTTTTTTCTCACTCCTACCCTCTGTTATCCTTCTGGTTTCTGCTGATGGCAGGGGCTGAAGGGCTGGCTCTTTGACTAATGGTTGAGTCAGTAATCTTTCCCATTAAATTAGTGTGTGTATTAAGAGAGACAGGAAGAATTGGTCTCTTGGGGAAGGAAGCAGCTTGGTAGCAAGGCATGGCCATTCCTTTGTGTTGTCGGGATGAGAAAGGAAAGGCATCTGCTACAGGCCCTGGATTTATCCACTCCTCTGGTGAGAGCCACTTGTGTCCCCCCAGATTGTCTGCCCACGTCCAGGCTGCAATTTAACAGAGCATTTAGCAGAGCAGTCAGCTAAATTTGTACAGTGTTCGTGTAAGGAACCCTTCAAACC
This sequence comes from Cettia cetti, assembly GCA_013401135.1. Taxonomy (NCBI): domain Eukaryota; kingdom Metazoa; phylum Chordata; class Aves; order Passeriformes; family Sylviidae; genus Cettia; species Cettia cetti. The sequence goes on along the minus strand of VZUI01043771.1, from coordinate 27,844 downwards.
CAAAGAAAGGCTCATGTGTCCAAAAGTTTCCTTGATTTTTTTTTTCCCCCTTCAAACCAGTTGATCTTAAGAGAGATACGGTGCATTTCATAAGCCTTGTCTTATGAAAACAGGACGAGAGGAGCCTCCATCCTCCAAAGAAAGCCTGAAAGAAGATAAATTAATTAATTAAGAATCTTTTCTTCTGAGTGCAACAGGCTCCAAGTAACAAGTGAACTTTTCATTTCCAGTAATGGCAGAAATTACTTCAATAGCATGATTGTGAGCACCCGTGGGGCCATAATGTGAATGGTCTTTATTAAGGAATAGACTGAACTTCTGACTATCTTTCTTCCAGTCATTTCCACAGGCTATAAACAGCGCCTGGTTTGTTGCAATTAAAAGAGTCTATAGATGATGATGCTGAAAAGCATCACTGTTTAAGTACTCATGGCTTGACATTAACATGAAAAATATTTTCTTGAACATAAAGTGAATTTGGGTTCTCCAGTGCATTATAGTTTTGTTCAGAAGTTATTGAGCTGGATATTTGTGATATGAGGGAGATTTTGTTTGGTTTTGTGTTTTTCATTTTAATTGCTGGTCACTACCCCTCTGATTTTGCTTGATTTTTAAGATGTGAGAAGTCAGAAAAAACATCTCAGGGCCTGTTTTTATGTTTTCTTGGTGTTGTTTTTTGCCTGTGTTAGTACCTGATGAAAGTTCCTGGTCTTAGTTAATGATCAGGCCTCATTATATATTTGTTCCCATAAATGACCTCTCCAAGGAGTGACCTTTCCTGAATGACATGGAATTTTGCACAGCAATGCTGAATAAAAACTGAAGCAGCCCATGATCTGCTGAGGTGATATTGAAGACATATCTCTCATGCACAGCAGATCTATGCATTAATCCTATGTTTTGGGGTCTTTAATTGCTTTAAATATTTGCTTCTGGATCTGTGTTTCACACATCTTATTTACATGGTTTATTTTTCATTTTATGAACAAATCGATAACCAGACAGACTCTTTACCACACTGGATTAGTTTTATTTATTCTCTTTGAACTTGATTAAAAAGCTGTCAAACATAAGTCTACATTTTATCAGCAGAATACTTTTACAAAACAGGGTAGGAGATGTGTATAGCTGGAAACATACATTTCAAAATGAAACAATATTTGATATATTCTAGACAGTTACCCTTTTGTTTATCCATGACAACTGAAACTAACCATCAAATGCATAAATTGATTCAAGTCTAGCCAAGTAATCCTAAGGGCATATGAAAAGGCTTTTTTTTAAAGTTCTTTCTAGATGAATTTAATGTAGTTCACCAATAAAGCATCCTCAGGAGCACAATACAAATGCTACAGAACATGAGATAGCTGGGGAAAGCGGGCAGATGTACAGTGTGATGAAGAATCAAAATGGATGTTACATTAAAATGAGCAGTCATGCAATGTCTTCATTTCATGTACTGCATTTAAGTAAAAATGCCAAAGTTCCAATTCCATTTTTAATTTCTTTTAGGCAATGTTATGCAAATAGTGACATTCTCATTTTGTTTGTGTTTGTTTATTTTATTTGTTTATAAGCATTATATGCATTTTTTTCCCCAGCTCTTGGGGTAGACAAATTGATTGTTCATCACGTCTTTAATTCTGAACGTATATTAAAGAGAAAGGTAAATTAAACTCAGATCAGCTATGAATGATCTCACTACTTTAATTCATTGCTCTTAATATACATACTTTAATCTGTTTTCCACAAACCTCCTCAATTATTATCTGTCTTCCTGTGCCATTGCATATGTTGGTAAACAGCATTTTCTATGGTCTAGGGCCATATGCTGTATGCTCAGCTTGCAGAAAAAGTGACACTTGGAGTGCTAGCATAATGAAACTCTCAAAGGGTTAATGCAGAATACATATAGGCAAATGTTGACAATATTTTTTATTCCAATGTTTGAAAATTAGACACAAAATCATCATTAAGTTTGCACAAAATGAGGCATCTGTCACTTGAAAGAAAAAGAAATATTTCAGAAATATGTTTACAGAAATGTAAAAATATTAGACATCAAGACAGATGTGAACGTTTTCAATAACAGGCCCTGTCTGTCAGTCTTCCTCCGAGCCGAAGATCTTGCTGTACTCACTCAGCATAAGTTCAACTATCTGATTTTGGTACAGCATGTGGACTGCCATGTTCCCTGTCTCCTTTTCAGGTCTAAGGAGTGTTGGTCCAAACACAATTCCTAAGCTTTGTGTTGACATAAGATTCACGGATTCCTTGGCTGCTATCCTGTTGACAAAAGGAAAGAACTGGTTAAAAGAGAAGGGTGTCAGAGGAGTCACTGTTGCTCTTGAGGCACATGGAGGCACTTTTTAACTGCTTCTCCTGGTAGGGGTGGTTGTTTGGTTAACTTATCAAAAAGGAAAGGAAACAGGGAGGCAGGAGGAATTTCTGCCAGTGTTACAAAAAAGGAAAGGAGGGCTTTTGTACTGCCAGGGAGAAGATTCCCTGCTTCCCTTAACATGGTCTCCAGCACTGAAAGAGTTGTGAAAACAAAACAAAAAAAAAGCCCCTTAATATAGAGCTCATATGAAACACATTCCTTCTGCTAATTTAAATCCAATAAAGTGAGTATGGTCTGAAATGGATTGTGAAATTTATGTAACTAAAGACTTTTGCATGCCTTATCCTGACACAAAGTTTCTTGAAAGACACAGAGACCACATACCTTAATGAGATGACTTAGAAAATAATGGTAAGGATTATAACCTTTGATATCTTTATTACCCACAAAATTACAAGAGAAGGACTATTATTATTAGAAGTTGATCTTGTGTCTCTATTAAGACTTAATATTCCTGTGGAAAGGGCATTAAGGATGGAGAAGTCTGGTCTAAGAACAGCACAGGTTTAATGGATGGAGTTTAGGTAGGAAGTTTGGCATAAATCTCTGCTGTGGTGAGTACAGACTAAGTAGAAATCCATTTCCTTCAACCCTCCAGAATATATTATGTATCCTAGGGTTGGAAAGACTAGTAAATGAAGACACATATTTTATAAATAAATTGCACAGCTCCACCAAGGAATGCAAACTAAATGCAACTTTAATATGTAAATGTTTGAATTTATGGATGCCTCCTTAACCTGCTAGTTTTAACTTAAGTATTCCAAGTGGATTGTTGAAGCCAAGTTCTGCTTTTCCCCCTCCTCTGCCATTGTCACTCATTCACCTTTTTAAAATTCAGGCAGCCATTTAAAAGCCATCACATCTATCTCTATTTTCCTATACCTGTTGCTGAACTCACAGCGAGCCACGCTACAAGGAAAAGAAACTTTATGAGACCTAATGGCTCCAGGCACTTAAAAAAGTGTTTCTTTCATGATAGTGAGTGGGTCACATGGCAAAAAGCATCTCTTGTGGATTTGTGCCAATCTTGTTGCTTACCACATTCCTGGAGCATCAACACTCGTGGTTTTTTTCCCATATATAAATAGGAAGAATTACTTAGTTCTGCCTCATGCTAGTAACTGTGGTGTCCATTGCACAAAACACTCTCCATATGGCACTAATCAAATTGGCTTAACTATTAGTTTCTTAAAATATAGCATCTTCATTAAATTTTTTAAAAATTAATTATCTTTCCTCTGTGGTAATATTAATATATCATCTCTTCTCTCAGGAGTTCAGAAAGTCTCAAAAGTTAAAAGTTTTGTTGCCAAGCGACTGCGTGGGCTTCTGATGGATGTCACACATCTTTATCACAATTAAAAATGTTGCAGAGGTGACAAGATTGTTTTGCTTAGTGCCACTTATGCAGAGGCATGTACAGCAAGCTTCGGAACTCTCCAGGAGACAGACTTGGTTTCTGTCGAGCTTGTTGTGTAGTAAAACTTGGGAATTTCATAAAATATTTGGAGATGACATCAGCAGGAGCAGAGATGCGTGTTCAATGGGCAGGGAAATTCAGCAGCTTTGTCTTGGGTAACTTTAGAAATAATCAATTTAGAAGCATAGCCATGGCTTTGAGACAAGAGGGTGTTGGTAAATGGACAGAGTTGGTGTAGCTGGAGGAGAAGCCCCTTGCAGGGAGAAGGAGACAATGAACCATGGATGAGCAGGATCAGGGTGAAGAAATGTGGCAACAGAGCTCAGTTTACTGAAGGGAAGGGGGGCTGCCTCCCTTGTCTGTAAAATGTGGAGCAAGAGGTTGAGATGCCATGTTCCTGATGGGGACACAGAAAATGGAAGATGCATGGCCAACCCCTCTGCTTTTGCTTGCCATCTTTCTGAAGGACAGTAATTTCCTGGTTTATCCTGGAGGTTCCACTCTCCTCATGACATCCTGGCAAAGCCCAGGCACGACAACATTTCCCAGTAGTCAGGAGGTGGGGCTATGGCATGAGTGAATGGAGGCTGTGTGTCAGTGATGGAGAGGAAGGGACTGTGGTTCATCAGTATGGAACGTGGCATCGAGAACATTTGTGCAAATTTGGGTTCCTAGAGCTTAATGCTAGAATAATCCATATTGTATTAAGAAAGTATCTTGAAAACCCTTCATATATTCATGCAGTTTAGCTTGTTTTCACCATAATAACAAAAAAACCCCCAAACCCATAAACCAAGCAAACTTGGAAACATGGAAAGTCTGAATAGTTAAACAATGTGCGGTAAAACACAGCTACTGAAAAAGTAGAAGGAAGGAATTCAATCCACCCTGAATAGAATAATTATAAATTTTGGACTTTATGTCTTTTTGGATTACAAACATTTACCAAAGAAATTCTATAACTGATACTTTTTTATCATCTCTCCACAAAAAAAGAAGTCAAAGCAAGTCAAAATAAAATATGCACACTTAAGGCTATTACTGTAGCTACTAGGTGAAATTGAGCTGTTAAAAGAGAAAATATTGAAAAAAATGGGCAAGAATTCTTTTTTTGGCAAGAAAAAGAGCAGAATGAGTGACACACCATTTTCAACGTAGAGAGTGAAAGGAAATGCCAGAGGTACTTTTTGTCAAGCCCAAATGAAAGGAGCAATGATCCATCAATTTAAGGTTATTTTAGAAACAATCTATAATCCTGTGCCACAGAAGTTGGAACCATATCAAAAAATTGTTGGGTGCTATGCTGCACAATTTTTTTTTTTTTCCCTATGAAATAACTGAGTTTCAAAAGAATGTCTTCAGTCCTTAAAATCACAAGTCAGGAGAATGCAGAAAATGTAGTTCTCATTATTAATAGTAATGAAATTAATGATGAATTAAAACAGCAAAAGTGTCTGATAGCAGGGCTGTAGTGTCAATGGCAGATATATAAGGAAAAATACTTGGAATTTATGCTTTGGTTGTTGCCAAGGCAACTGCAAGCTGGAAAATGTGTGATGGAGAGCAGGGCAAGTCTACAGCTAAGAGGGTCATTGTATGGTGAGTTGGCTCTCTAGTTCCATTAAACCTACACTTTTCAAACTCTCTAAATAAAATCATTATTAATTTTGACATTTGGAAAGCACACTGGATTATTGCTCCAAACACAGTAGGTGTTAGGAAATGTTCTTCATCCATTTTTACTTTGTAGTAACTGCTGAGGAGGAGAGAGGGTTTCTACGGTGACTCTGACTCTTCAACATCTTGATATTCCTATTGCACATAAAAAATTGGGGAATTGAGTGTACCTAGGGGGGAAAATCCCATTGGAAAGAATGTTGTTTTACTGTAGGCTGGAGAGTGTTGGAGGGTAGAGCCAGCTGCTTTGAGAACCGCTCACTTTTGCTTTCTTTTCCTTTTCCAGACTATGGGGATTTAATTTTGCTCAATGTCAGGGGTATTTCTATCCTTAGCAGAACTGGTTTTAGCCATGCCTGCTATTCTTTCACTGTTTTAAATTATATTTAAGGGTAACTTTTCTTTAGGACAATCCTGTTATTCTTCCATGAACTGGTGATAGAGACTGTGACTAAAGGACAGCACATTACAAAATTAGGGGGTCAGAAGAGTAAGAAGGGGCCACTTGGTATGAGGTTATGGGCTAGAATGGCAGGTGTAGGAAATGCTATCCTCTGAATTCAGTGGAGGACTGAGGGATAAAAGTAGGTTTTGTTCTTATCAGAATCCTGTCTTCTAGTTATGCACAATGTTTGTGTTCACCAGTGAAGTTGCTGCCACTAGAGACAGAAACCAAGAGCAACACAGAGGCCAAGAGAGATTAAAGATAAATAGGAATAAATGAGACTCCACCAAAAGGATTAAAAATACTGTATTTGTTTCATCTCTCTTGTCATAGGAACTAACCTTGTGGAGCTAGGACCCAGCTCCTCTCTGAGTGGGGTTTTCCATGACAGCCCATTTGGGTGGGTTTTGTACCTCTGCTGAGCTGTGCTGCCAACCACTGTCCTAGGCAGAGTTGCTCATCCTGATGGATGACAGGACTGATTTGAAATGTAAGTTCCTGTGAACTGCCTTAATAGGTCAAAGTATGTGTGCCTCCTATTGATTCACTTTGCCAATAATTATCCTTAAATTAGCCAATATCTCTTTGCTATCAATTCTCAGGCATGTGCAAATGTAATGTTGTAGCTTGAGGACTTGGCCCTGGTAAGGGCTCAGCTGCCTTCAGCTCTCCCCAGCAGTAATTCTGTTAACAGGCCTCTTCAATGCACTGGTACAGGCCAGTTTTTATGCAGCAGCTTTCTGACTTCTGGTATTGCAGAGCTCCCAATCAATTTGTTAAAATTTGTCTCTTATGATGAACAGCTTCCAGCTCAACATTTTACGCTCCTCTCCTTCCCAAATGCTGGTTCACAGGAGTTAAAAAATAACAGGTATTACATACTTTGCTTTAGTGACAAGACATTTGGGAAGGACTCATCCAACCTTGAAATAAAATCTTTATTGAAAGCAATTCTACATCCATGCCAGTCAGATACATTGTATGATCAGAGGAGGGGTCCCAGGGGAAAGCTCAGTGCTGTAGACAGGGTTGATTACTTGGACCTCCTGTCAGTTCTTAACTGGTTGATGGTGGCTGAGACATTCAGTACAACTTTGTTTTCTTTATTTGGAAGTAAAGTTAATATACTTACCTTAACTGTGCCAAATGTACTGGAAAATAACCTGATAATAAAACGTACCATCCTAGGAAGTGATAATGTCTGTGTGTGTATAAGCACATTTTTTGCAGGGCTTTTGCAGCTGGGTTTTTCAGTGTGAGGAAGGAACCACAGCTACAAGAAGATGCACAGATAACCTAAACTATCAGGTTTTTTCCTCAACATATTTCCTTTTCATTTAAGGCCTGTTACACTCTTTCCTGAGCTACAGCATATCACAGCCACATCATTTTCTGTCCTCAATTTATTTCAGTCCAGCTGCAGTTGTTGTTTTTTGGGAATAACTTGAGTGGATTTTGGTACTAAAAAGACAAGTGAACTGCAGGTTTGAAAGTCCTCTTAAAGTACAAACAGCAATAGGGGTCCTATAACAGATTAGAATCTTGCAAAGAAATCCATGCCCAGCTGGGTACATCAGCTGAGGAGAGAAACCAAAATACACACATCGTGGAAGGGCCTGTGCATTACTTAACTCCATCCTGGGAAACTTATGGAGGTAACTGATGTTAAGGGAGCCCCTGGTGCCACAAACTCTATTTGTGTAAACTGATCAAATCCTTTTACTGCTGCATAGATAAATTTCAAATTTAGCATTAAATTCAGATTCTTGATATTTTATGACTGCAGACTAAACCTCATTATTGTCTGTGTCCTGGCTGTATGGGTGGTTTGCTCAGGTGCATTACAGTGGCATTCACCAGCTGATGAAGCTAAGCAGATGCAAACATCATCAATGGAGTCCTCAGCTTGTGAGATCTGTACACTGTGATGGGAACAGGGAGATTGGTGTGTGTGGAACTCAGACTTGAGGCTACTGCTTATAGAGGAGCTCCGAAACACTACAATGTCTGTCCTTTTCCCAATGTGCCATGTGGTTTCCTCTGCAAGAAATAAGCACAATTCAGGGGTCACAGTGCACGAATACAGTTTTAATCTACTTGCATCTAGCTGTGTAAAACATGAAGGCATTTTAAATTCCTGTTTGTTCCATAGGTAGAATTTGAAACAACAGCTATGCTGGTAATAGAGAAACCAGGTCATGGCATAGGATATGTTACAAGAGGGGTCAGAAATAGTTCAGACATACTTAAGAGCTTGCTTTTGCTGAAAATAGCCTCGATGGCTCCTGGCCTACAGAAACTCCATGGGCTTCCTGTGCTCTGCAGCTGTGGGTTCGTGTTACAGCTCTTTGGGAAAAATCCCTTCTCTTCAGTTGCTCTGGGATAGAAGAACGAGCACTTGATGCTGTCTTCCTCCACAGCCTAGGCTTTCAATGTGACCATTGGGTGACTATATATAGCACCTGGACAGCTGACAGGGACCTGGTGGAGAATGGGCTTCCTCAGGGGACCCCCCGCACATCTCACAGCACGAGCCCTTCCCTGGATGAACTGCCTTGGAGCCTGGCCCTAAATGAGAATAATAACTGAGCTAACTCTGAACATTGCTTCACAGTTGGCTGCATAGGCTGTGAAAAGCTGAAGAAAGGCATTTGTTCTGGCTTAGCCTGGTTTAATAAGAGAACAGTTAAAAATAAATTCTCCTCGGTGCTGGGTGAACTTTGCTTCCCATGCGACGACCCTGCAGAAGAGCGTGTGGGCTCTTGCCTTTGCACACACCTCACAGAAAGCCTGTCTGGTGGAGAAAGACTTTATCTTCTGGGTGGCTGAGGACAGCATGTAAAAACACATTCAGGCATCTAAAGATAGTGCAGCCTCTACAGGGGCTTCATTCAGGAAAATGCTTTGGAGAAGTCCTGCTTGTTCTTCTGCACAAGGGGAGGTGCTCCTGCTCCACTGAGGATCTGTGAGGGGGTAACATTTTATCTGCACCTCGGCCTTGGGATTGTTTGTTTTTCTGGATATCTTCTGAGTCACAGAAGCTCCAAAGGCAGGAGGGGCACACTGGTGTATGGATAACAAGGGCAGGGACCTGTCTCCACATTGTGGCTCCGTCAGAGACCTTGATATGGGCAAAGAATCAGATCCCACTCCCCCAAAACAAATTGTATCAAAGAGATGGATTCAATATCTTTCTACAAAACCTTCCCCACTACAAAAATTCCATGTCTCCCTTTTGGAACGCCGATCCAACTGGGTGACCTGCTAGGTTCTTCCATTTACTGACAGGCAGCACTCTGTCCTCCCAGCTTGGCTTGCCTTTTAATTTTTTGTGTGTGAATGCAAGCTGGCCCTGACTGGTGCAGTCAAAAGGACAGATCTGGCTGGTCCATGTTGCTGTTGTCCCTGCAGTTTGCCTGTTTGAGCACAGCTTTGGCGTTCAGTCAGCTGAAGGCCATGAACTTCCTCACGGAGCATCCTGGACTCCTCTGGCTGTAGCTCTGTGTACAAGGCACTCATTTTTGCCTTCTTTAGTAGCCCTGTAGCAGCAAATTTGGCTAAAACAAGAGCAAACCCCTGCTCAGAATCCACACAGGCATTGTGAGCACGAGCCTCTCTTGGGGAGGGGATGGGAGAGGGCAAAACTCCCTGTGACAGATGTTGGGCAGATGCTGATGCACTTAGAGGTGTTTGGATAGCAGAGTGATAAAGGCAGTGTGAGACTACATAGAATAATATGTGTTCAGACAGAAGTATACCACCTTAATGCCTAAAATGTATTTTGGCTGGTGGTGTAACTTTGGCTGTGCTTGATTTCTTTTTAAATTTATTTTTAATTCTACTTCTGGTATCTACTTTTTTTCTTCAGAACAACTAGCCTATTGTAAAGACCAACCTGTCATAGGTCCTGCATATGTACACTTCTGTGGCCTGTGTGGTTCAGAAGGCAAAGGATAATTTTAAAATAATAAAGCATTAACTTTTTAAATTGCTTGAACATTTTTGTTCAAGAATGCCTGAAGCTACATTTTCTTGTAACATTAAAAATAAAAAGCAGTTAGTAACAATCTCGTTTAAATCACAAATTGTAAATATAGAACCTTTATCATCAGCACAGCACATCCAAAAATGTCTTTGTAAAATAAATCAAATTATATGAGTTAATTGATTCCAGGCAACATCAGCAACTGCAGGTGGAAACTGAATAACAGGATGTTTATTAATGAGGGACTATTAATCAAAATTGACAATATCAATTCCTGTTTCTTTTATTTGAATTCTACCTGCAAAATCCATGAACATACTCACTGGATTTTAAAATAAAAATGTAAAAGTAAAGAAAATGCTGACACTTGGGATTTTAGCTTTTAGATGTAGGGCTATTTGTTTAAACAGTGAAAGGATATCCTAAATCCAATTTGACAGGCAATGCCAAAGATGCCAGTGGTAATTAATTAGCACTTAATTTAGACCACAGAACAACAGGATATGGAATTGGTGCTCAGTGCCATTTCCCCTTAGGCTTCATCTCATGAGGGTCAGGAGTATGGCTGTTGCATTGAAGGTCAGTAAATAAATTGGGGGAACACATTGACACTGGACTTTTCATGATAGATATCCTTCACCCTTATTGCTGCCTCTGGCTATGGCTGAAGAGAAAAGGACTGCAATTGTTCTGTGAAGAATGTTGTGGTGCCCAGGCTCGAGTGGAGCAAGGTGGTGCCTGAGCTCAGGAGCCCAACAGCCACCGTGCTGGCAGAGAAATGCCCCAACCCTGTGCCTGGGCTGGAAATAAACTCCTGACTGTAGCACAGACAGCCTGAGGAACACTGACAGGCGAGAAAATTCACTTAAAAGCAGCCCCTTAAGTTTGCTAGATTTGTGAGCTTAGCTTTAGATTAAGCATAATTAAAATCAAGGGAAGATTTTATAGTGAGGTTAGAAACTAGGTCAGCAAGGGAAAAAACACATTTCCTTATTATCCTCTTGTCTTTGTCTTAATAATATTCGGTGCTCCTCCATAGACCTAAAGGCTCTTAATAAAGGTGGATTAATGTTATTAACAGCATTGTTTTCTGATGGGGACACCGAGGCTTTGATGTGCTTAGTGATGGACAAACAGAAAGTAGGTGGCAGAAAAGCAGAGCCACCAGTTCTGTATTGTAACTCAGTGAGAGAATCCACTCTGAGCAGCACACCCAAAGCAGAGGGGATATGGAAAACATACAGGACACCCTACGTCCCTTCTTTCCAACTGCATTCTTTGGTTTAGATTTACTGGTTTGGAAGGTAGAAAGATGATGAGACTCTGTATTATAATTTAATCTTCCTGCTTCCAGTAAAATGAGTACATCTGTCAGAGACTTGTCTTCCAGTAATCTCTGCCTTTCAAAGGAGGGCCTCAGGTGGAAGGCCTCAGCACTGCCACAGGTATTCAGTGATGTTACAGCTTTCTGAAATCACTTCTCACAAAGTGTGCCTTACTGTGCCTAAGTAGTCCAGTTCCCCCTGTCCCACAGGGTGCTGAACAATGGGAGCTTCAGTATTTGCAGCAGGGTGGCCCTGGTTGCACATCCCAGCTGTTCTCCAGTAGCACAGCTCTATCCCCTTGGTCCCCTGAAGGGCTGTCTGCATTGCTACATCATGAAAACACTGAGTTAGACAGTAGTCTCTGCTCAGAAAATGTATTTCGGAAGCCCCAGGTTAAGAGTTATTTTAACTTTCACTTCATCACACCCTTTGCAGCATTTCTCTCTGGGCAACAAGTGAAATTCTGATTACACTGGAAGTCACTGACAAAAATCCCAGCAACTGGAAGCCACAGTGGAGTCACAATTTCACCTTATATGAGCTTAACTTTTCTCATTTTGGGTGATATCTGCTTTTACTAAGTGGAGTTACTGCTTTTGACTATGTTCAATCTGTAACCTCTTGCAGCCTTCAATTACAGCCTTTTTGTGCTATAATCCAGTTGACAGCAAATAACTCAGCCCTGGATATGACAGGTTTACTTTCTGACTTAGAGCCCAGAAGGGGCAATTGAGTGGAATTTCAGCCTGGGATGTTGAGCTGTAGACATACTGCTCAGAAATTCATCTTTGCTTGTGAGTCTAGAGCAGGCCATGAAAAACACAGTTTCACTATCAACACATTGGTTTTGTCTAGTGTCATGAGTGAATTATTCAGTTCTGTGAGAAACCCAGTGATTTTTGATGTTGAAATCAGAGAATGTGGCAAAGAATTCCATGAAAGTCAGGGAACAAACTCTCACCAAAGTTTTCCTTTTCTGTAATTTTTATATCATAGAATCACTGAATCATTTTTTTAAAATATCAAATAAAAGCATTGTAATTACTTCATAAATTATTTTGTTTCAAGTCTTTTTAAATAGTGAAAAAAATTTCAAATGTTGGCCGATTAACTGTCCCCAGTATAAAATCTCCATATTTTTTATCCCGTATTATCACCATCTTGTTGTTTAAAATGAAAGTCTCTTTACAGCCATCTACCCAACAGAGATTATTTTGAATGGGATCTGACCTCAACCAGGATTCCTTCTCTTCCAGGTTCAGTTCTGAGCTCTCCACAAGGTACAATTACAATATATATGCTCTGCATTTGTATCAGATTTGAAAGATGCTTTAACATGCCTCCCAGCACCACGATTGTTTCAGCCCTGATACTGAGCACGAGCAGGATGAACGCAGCTCTTAAATGCACTAGTGAGTATGTGCCACGAGTCTTTGATTCCTTTAAACTTATTTACATTTTACTCGCCCTTGAGCAATGAATTTACTATGTCAGCATTGTCTTTTCCACTCACACTTTGTCTGTCTTGTCCGCTCACCTTAGCTTGATGTTTATTTTTTTGTGCACGTGTTTAGTCCGCTGCACTAAATGCAGGGACTGCCTGGAGTGGAGGATTTTCCATATATTGTGTCTTTCTAAGAAGCACCCTTTGTAGTACTGCAAGTTCTGCAATATTTCTTGGCTTTAAACTAGCTTTGAGTTTTCTCATTAGTTCCTTTAAAGGCAAATACCCATTCACACATGTACTGGTCTCAGATGACTCTGGTCTAACTGCCTTAGATACTTTACAAAGTCTTTTTTCTCTACACAGTCAGCCCTACCTCTCTCAGTAGTTGTATTTCTTTCATCTTTGAAGCTTCAAGTGACCAGATTTGCCAATATCTGCTTCTGTCTGACCCTGAACAAAATCCACAGTTAAAAAAAAAAAACAACTGGTAAGAAAACTTACATGAGTCTCCTCAAGACCTCCTAACCCACACCATGTTCAACAGAGATTGAAGGATTTAGGAACAACAGGAACAATATTGCTGTTGATATTTAGGCCTGATATAAGTCATCAGTCTTTGGACACCTTACAGAGTCAGCAGCTTCTGTAGGTGTTGCCTCTCCAGCAGAAAATATCTAGCCTGAAGTGAATGTTTGTGAATGGATTTACAAGCTTAGAGAGTGCCTCTTTAGCAAGCACATATTGTAATTCCAGGGTGCAGACCTGGATAAACATAATCTAATATGAAAATTAATGGAAAGCTCTTATTTTTAATCTTGAAAGGTTAAGGAGCTCCTCACCATAGAGGCCAGGTGAGATCCAAAACATGTTCAACAAGACTTGAAATTTGCCCTGAGATAGAAATCTCAGGGTTGGCTCTGAGTCCAGAGCAGCTGCAGTGATTTCCATGGGGGAGATGTTCTGAAGGAATGAGAGCTCCTCATTCTGATGACATTTTTATGAGACCCTTATCCAGGCATGGAAACAATCTGGGTTGTGTGAGGTAGTTGAAGCTGCCTGCTGCTACTGCTGCCACTGTCCTGTGGAAATCCTCTCTGGACTGAAAGTTTGAACAAGGCAAACTGATGTTCCCAGTAGGCCTCACTTACTGGAAGGCTTCCATATGCTCTAGGGCTGTCCATATGCCCTGTGCTGATGGTGTGGTGGCTGCTGATGGTGTTTGGTGCTGAAGGCCTGCACTTGGCAGTGTGGATGGCAATGATCTGGGAGGTGAGAACAGTTTCCAGATGGATGAAGTGGTATCCTGAGGTGGTCTGGGGTGCCTGAGTCTAGTGCTGACACAAGGAACATCGTGCAAAAAAAGTTTGTGCTTTTTCCATGAAGGTGCTAGGAGAGCTACAGGAGGAGCTGTAAAAATTAGAGAACTTTTCTGAATTCCTTTTTCCTTGGTTTATCTCCATGGCAAGGGGTCTTCTTTTGGAAGACCACAGCAAAGCTCTGGAGAGAATGTGGTTGTGCTATCTACTGTCAGGGCTGAGGTGAGTGTAGAATCCTCAGCTTAGAGCAGGTAACAGGTTGCATACTGTGGACCAGAGGAAGAGGCAAAATTGGCTGGAGAGAGCTGCTTCACAGATTTATGATTTTACATAGCACCATAATGCGTAATGTATGAAAAGATAAATATTTTCCATCCAGCAACATCTTGCTGTATTTTCATCTAACTCTATAATTTTAATTATAAAGTGAACATAACCTGTATCAAATTATGATTTTGTTAACATATTGAATGAGGACAAGAAAAATAAATACCAGATTTTATACTGTACAGGCACATGAAGGTATAGTAAAAAAATCTGGTTTCCTTGACCACATTGTCATAATATGCATATATAACTGCTTATTGAATCCAGGCTGTGTAGACAACAGAAAGAACACTGGCTCCATACCATCACAATGCATGCCCACAACAAAGAGGAGGAAAGAACAGGCTCTTTCATTGTGTGTTTCTAAGTATTACCAACATAAGGGCTAAAAACTACCTCTGTCTGAAGTGTATCTATACACCCATGCATAAGTTATTAACTGGGCTCTCTCAGCACAGTTGCTGAAAATATTAATATATTCAAATTATATTCTAGCTACTGCAAAAACAGTAGATCAGACAAATGTATTAAAATCTCTTCAGACAAAAGGAGTCATGTTATTTATAAAGTTCCTTCCCCCCTGCTCCCTCCTTACTGGAACACAAACCTTCATTGTATAGACTACATGAGAATGCAAGATGATCCTTAGATGTCAAAATGTGGCTTAAAGCTTGAATGTAATCATGAAACAGTGACTCCAACGCTCGCCATAAACAAATTGTCACTGGCATTATGTAACTTGGACTATTCACAAAGTATAAAAGATGGAAAGAATAAAAGGTGGCTGCCAAACACTATGGGCCAAATCCAAAGGTCGTGCCAAATTGCGCCAGTGAGCTGGGAATTGCAAACCCAGCGTGGAATTCGGATTTACACTCCTCGGTCTTGGGCTGCTCAGAGTGAGATTAAGGCAATTTTTTATTCAGTTTGTCAGTAAGGCAGCAAAGCAGCAACCAGTGGCTTCTGCAGCCCCCCTGCTCGCTCTTAGTGGGAGATGGGAAAGCGGGATAAAAGTTCCCGAATTGCCACAGGACCCGTTTATGTACAGAGAGCCCAAGCTTTCTGGGCTGTAAGCAGGCACAGTCAGCCACCAGCAATGCAGCCTGGAAAGGGAGGCATCACTCTCAAATCTGGTGGTCTTGAATTTTTCATGTTAATATTATTTAGGGTGCTGCCTCTATGGGCTGAGACCCTGCCCTCCGCCTAGACTCCTCTGGAAAACTGGTTAATGAGGGAAGACCATTCACCAAGGCAGAAGGCCTTGTTTGTGAACAAGAGCAAATCATTAATTTATACTTCCCTTCAGTCCAGGCTTTAGGTGTAAAGTATATCTGAAAACAAATGCACTGCACAGGTTTAAATTGCAGCTAATGGTTGTGTTAATGCCCCACCAAACTAGGTGGTTGCCCACTCCCACTTTTCCCTTGCTCTTCCTTTAAAAAGTAAAATGACAATTTTTTCCCCAGCCTGAAATAATTGCTGAAGCAGAGATACTGGTTTAACTCATTATGAATTATTAGTGGAAAAGTGGGTCTCAGAAGTATGTTACATCTGAAATATTTTTCGTCACTTGAACATGTGCCGTCCAGAACTGGCCCTGTTCTACCAGGCACTGGGAACAAACACTTCGCATTCACAGATGCTCCTAATTTGGTGTGGTTTGGAGTGTAATTTAGATCAAACATATCCATGTAAATGAGTCAGGGTTTCTTAATTAGGTGCCTCTAAAGAAAAAACTTGGACCACATCAGTAGGTGTGGGTGTGGTGCCCACAGTACTGGAATCTTTCTATAGATGAAGCTGAGTTTTGTTCAGGCATACTGTAGGTTTTTCTTTCCTTTTTTATTTTTTTTCTTTCTTTTTTTTCTAAAGCACAATAATAAATCTGCAGATGGCATAGACATAAAGACGCTACTTCAGAGGAGCTGTCTAAAACACTGTCTCTTTGGCAAATGCCTTAAAGTAGGTCATTCTGCTGTGATTTAGGTTTATATTTCATTGCCAGCTTTTTGTTCCCATTACAAGTAGGGTGCATTCCAGTCCACAGATTTGCTCTTCATTTTTTTTTTCAGATTGGTTTTTATTTACAAGAATTTGTAGACCTTCATAAGAAAATCACCAATACCCTGTCAGAAGTAGTAATCATGCACTTGACCACAAAAAGAGATGTATGAAGGTGATAGCCTGTAAATATTGGAATGTAAAGTACCATTCTCTGGAAGGAAAAATTGTATTGATTCTCTTAACATGGTGATTGAAATGATTGTTGCCTCTTTTGCAGTGTGTGAAAGAGGATTTGATCTAATGTCATTCCAGAACCCTCACAGAGCAGGGCCCTAGCTTCAGGTATTTGCTTTTGCTTTTTATATATTTGCCACTGAAAATCATGTATTTTATAGCTTATTTAAAAAAATAAAATCAGTCTGTTTTCCTGTCAAAGTGCTGGGGGATTTACATGCCATACTCTCACTAGCCTTAATGAATTACCTGCATAAATTCCCTTTCAATCAATAGTAGAATAGATCCTACTGTGTTATATTAATTATTTTGCACAGAACACTGACATTTTGGCCTTAAAGGCTTTTTTGTTTTAAGTTCCAATGACTATCTGAGAAACTTCAAGCAAATTATTTGTTTCAAAACCTTAATTCTGAGAAAAACCATATATCTTTAGGAAAAAAAAAAAAAAAAAAGCATTGCAATTTACCTTTTGATGACCTGGTTGTGGACTTTAGTGTGTTAGGGCCCAATCTCCCCAAATAAAAAATGGAAAGAGACATTGTAATGAATTGAGCATTCCTAATTTTGGCCAACAAAAAAGGATTTGAGCTGGAAAGAACAGTAACCCCAAGCAATATTAAGAGGTTACAAAATCACATAAATTAACTCCGCTGGTGATGTTTTGCTAAAGCTGATGCGAGTGCAAACCAGAAGCAGGATCCTCACGTGGTCCTGATTAACTGAAGAGTCCTTAGCAGTAACCAGCCCTCCCTGGGATGTGCTGGCCAGATGCACACATACACCCACAGCACACGGATGAGCCTTCAAAGGCTTGGGGGGCTCTGCTGGGGGACTGGGGGGCAAGCAAAGAGTGGAAGTGAGAATTGTTGGCTGCGTCGTGGTGGGGAAGTGCCTCACCCTCTCCATTTCTCACTTTCTTTATCTACACAACTAGGATAATAAAACTTACTGACCTGAAAAGGAAGTTAGGAGATTTAATTAATGTTTGAAAAGCTTTTTTGAGATCGTTTAATATTGAGTAATGTGGGATGAACAATAGGAGCTCTTGGATACAGGGGCTCTATCTATCAGGATTTGTGTACTGCCCTCAGCACAATGGTGCCGTGCAGCCACAGAGTCAACTGTGTCATAAATATTTAAATTAAAACTATGTTAATTATTTTTATCATTCTGTTATTTGCTGATACACCAGTTCAGTATTTGGTAGCATTGAAGAGTACTGAGTGCAATTATTTGCCTGACTGTTATGAAAATCGGGGTTTGTATTTTTAAATACAGTTGCAGAAATAAGAAGTAGATGGAATCAAGGGGTGAGAATGTGGCTTTAATTACTCATCATGCTTCTTGTTAAAAGCACTAAGTAGTAAGGTAATCTTTGGAGAAAAACTGAACTTTGTAAACTTTCTTATTCCTCAAAGAGCAGGATTTGGCATAACTGCAAAACCCTCAGTAGCAGGTCACCCCAACCCCAAAAATCAAAACACACAAAGATGCTTCTGAGAGACTGGATTTTTTTTTTTTCTTTTTTTTTTTGCATTTAACCCAAAATATTACTTCTGTCCTTTGCACACTTCTGCCTTTTTCTTGTGTCCACTTACTTCCAAAGAGTGAGTTTAGCAGACTGATGTGTGCTTAGCAGAGAGGAAAAGGGTTTAATTCTTCTCCTCCCCTCAAAATGAGCCCCGGGAAGCTTTGGTAAATGGGATGAGTGTTGGCATTGCTCCAGCTCCTTTGTAAAACTCTTCCATAGCTGGAAGTGAGAAAAACACATGCACAAAGGCACATCTCAATATATATTTGCCCTTCTCAAGTTAAAAGATTATTAAATCATTTCATATTAATCTTAAAATTCCAGTCAGGTATACCTGAGTCTTTTATGTAACTGGTCAATCGACCTACTTACTCCTCTGGTGCAGGAGGATGTTTCTCTTCCTTACATTTCCAGTAGCTGCTCCTCAAAGCTTGTAGGAGTGCAGTTAAACTTTTCTCCCTGCTGCTGTCCCATGGCTAAAAACCAAAAGCTGCTCAGGAGTTGCCTGATTATAAAGAAAGGTCTTGACTGAGGAAATAATTTCAACAAATAGTCTTTCTTGTGCTTTCATTTAAGGGCTTCTGCACCTTCCTAAATTGGGCACTTTTCCTGAGGAAAACCTTAAGTGCCTGTTCCACATCTTGGCTTGTAGGTCTTCCACAGGTTCACCAAATAGGTTTTTTTTTGTATAGTCCTCCACTATACAGGATTGTTTTTAGTTTTCAGTAGCTTTTACCTTTATTATTATGATTCTTTTTCTTAATAGAAAACTTGCACGGTTCTTAGTGTAATCTGTTCTTTTGCTGTGTGAGGAAAGTGTTCTCCTGAGCTTACATTTATTACACGAGCCTGCCTGAAAACTGCTGATATGACACGTAGTTTAGCAAGTGAAAATCACATATGTTTGCTACATCTTTCCTCCACCAACTTTGCAGAAAAAAAAAAAAAAAGTTTGCAGACATCCCCTGCTTAGCATTACTATATGCTATACTTTAACTTCATTTTCTGTTTTTCCCTCAGAATTCTGGGTGCTGCTTCTGGGTTTGTCATCACATTGTCATTGTGTCCTGGTGTGAGGGCTGCTGTGGGCTGCTGGCTTTGCTCAATTTCTTTCCTTCCTTAGTTTTTAATAGGTAGAAACAAGTCTGTTTAGTTGTATATAATGTGGAAAAACCTTGTTTTTTCAGAATGTTGCTGCCAAAGGTTGTGATGTTTGAGGTGGGGGGACTGTTCCTCCCTGCTCTTTGTCAAGGTTGGATTTTTTTTCCTGTTCACAGACCTATGAACATGGAGGAAGTTTGGTTTTATTGTCAACGCAGCTGAAGATTAATATCTATGACTTTTGTTAAATAATATATTAATATCAGCAGGTTTGTCTTAGATATATCATTCTACCCTTGATGAGGAGCGTGTTTCCAGTGAAATCAATGCAAACAATTAGTAGTAAGAATGAAGAATTTGGACAGAGTGGGGAAGACAATCAGGGAGGAAATTATCATTCTCCCTCTGAAAGGGCAGAAACCTGGGTGGCATCTGAAAATTACTCATCATGCTATGTAGAATACAGGAAAAATGGAGCAAAATAAATAGAGTTTCTTAGATTCAAAGGTGAATTAAAACAAATCAGCTCCTGCCTGGACAAGCCAGCCAGATAGGGCACATTAACAGATCCACGTGATAAACCAAGAGGCAACTGCAGAGCTCCCCAGACAACTTGCCTGAAGAGCCTGCCAAGGAGGCAGATGCTGCTGCTGGAAGAATATCTTCCACAGTTGGGCATCTGGGTTCCGCGCTTCCCACGTAAGGGAGAGGGATGGGAGCTGGCCCCTGCCTTCCCGTTTAATTATTTCAACATCCCTTCTATAGTTTTGTAAATAACACACATTATCCTGTCTTTGTGCAGGGAGATCAGGATCAAGGAGAGGGGGTTTTTGTCTCTGCCACATCCCCTCCAGGGGTGTCCACCAGAGCAGAGCTTGGCTGCCCTGTGCTCCAGCCTGGTCAGATGTGACACAGCTTGGGTCTGGGAGTCGCAGAGCTGCCTTGTGGTGGCACGGAGCTCAACCTAATAAGCAGAGCAGGCTGAGATTCATTAATTTAACATTAATAAGCACAGCTTATGAGCTCAGGCACAGTGCTGTATAATGCAGGCACACGGCTTCTGGAGCAGAGCAGCTCCCGCCCTCGCCAGCTCGGAGCACAGTGCTGAGGGCCCAGCCAGGGTGTTCCTCCTCCTCCCTGCTGCATTTTGCACAAGGGAGAAAAGAGAAGTTTTGTGGTCACTGGAGAAGTCTCTGTGCAAATAAAAAATTCCCTCCAGGTTTTTAGATTGTGTTGCTGGTTTATACTGAGCCTTTCAGTCATTTAAACTTCTCGTGCCTCAGTTTCCCAATGAGTGTGTAACAGCTACCTCAAGGTGTTGTGGTGAAAGCAGGTAATAAAACACTGTATAGAGTGAAATTCTTCTTGTATTCTTCTGCCTAACTTGTATTACAAGTCTATGAGTAAATTATTGGGTACATAAAATGGTTTCTCAGATAGGGATTAGTTGTGCTCAGTTCATGTTTGTGCAGAGAGTCAAGACAAGATGTCGGCATGATTTGATGTCCTGTGTGCACCCAAAAAATGGGACCAGAAAGGTGCATCAGTTTTATCTTGTACCTGTGATTAGCTCACTTTGTTTGGGAGTAAAAGTCACATGTGAGTAAGGAAGAGGAAAGAGACCTGTGGGAATTGGTGTATGGGGCAGAAATATGTGGGCTCTACCGAGCAAGCAAATATTCTCTAAACATGTTTGAGTAGAACAGGCTGTTTTCTGTAGCCATTTATTTAGGAAAATCTCTGCTCAGGTTGAGCTTCTGTTGTTTCTTTCCTATGTAAAGTCTATTTGCTTGGTTTGCTCATCTTTGGGAAGAAGCATGAATAGCCTAATAGTAGTTGTGCTCAATTATTTCCAGAATGAGTCATAATAGAACCATTCCTTATGGAATTAGACTGACAAGAGCTATGTGATATGTCTGGCTCAGCCCCATATTTTGTCTATTTTGCTTTTAAGTAGAAGAGATTTCGTGGAAAGATGAACAGGGACATCAGTGGGTTGTGGTTTTTCCTATCAAACATGAAATCTTGAAAGAACAGGTACTGCAGCCCCAAGCTTTTCTTTTAATCCACCTCCTGTGGGCTGCATACACTGCACTGTGACTTCTTGCAGCTTCACAGAGCTTGGTTTAAGAGAGATATATGGCACGGGTGTTAATCCCTGCTGCCAGGCCTTTCTCACAGACTCTCTCATCACCTGCTTTGTCTGGGTTTCTAGGGAGGATCCTTCTGAAGTGCATTTCTCATTGATATTTCTGCTTGATCTGGACCTGCTCCTGCAGACTGGATTGGTGTAGAATGGGTTAGGATAAGGCAAAGGTTGGATCCTCGTGCTGAGTGTCAGTGAGACAGATGCTCTCACGTGCTGTGTAGAAGTCACAGTTTTAAACATCCCCATGGTCCAGGTCTGTATAGCCCTGCTCTGTCTGTCTGACAGAAAAGAAAGGAGAAGGAGAAGGGTAGGAGAAAGAGGGGAATGCCGTGGAAACAGCATAACTGCAAACCCTCATCTTCCCATCAGAACCTTCTTAAGACCAGTTCAACCCTGGGCAAGAACAGCCATCTCAGCTAGCAAATATAGAAACTGCAGGTATATGCCTCAAGTAAAGCCAGTTTGGTTATTTTTCCAACTAACCAGAAACTTTTGAATCTCCTGTGATTTGCCCTGAGAAAGGCCTGTGATCAGAGGGGGTGGTGCAAGTCCATGCTGAGGGACATTGACACTCCTCTTCTGAAGACTGTCCCCAAAATTAATATAACTCTATATTTTGTAACCTCTGCAAACTAGTCATGTTTCCTAGACTGATTCAAACAAGTGCACATTGTCTATATTTGCATAAGCATCACATCATTACTGAAAATGTAAGTGCACCACTTCATTCTTATTTATGGAGCCATGAGATCATTCAGACTGACCCCCATCTTTAGAATAAACAAGTTCAAGAGAACAGATATGTTTTATTTTTAGAGGGGATTTTTTGTGCTTTCAATATCTAGTCTACTGTTGCTTCCGTATCAATGGAGCAAAGCTTATGGAATAACCCTATCTTTTCCTGAGGATGTGTTTGAGGCAGAGAAGAAGATTGACCTTCTTCAGAGAGACTCAGACAATTACTTCCCTAATGCTCAAACCCCCAAATGGCTCCTCTGTCACATCTTCCTGCCTTCCATCACTCTGTGCCACTGTGTTGCCTCGGTGTACCTCTGCATTATGAACTATTGGCACTTTATTCCCTCTATTTTAGCAGTTCTACTTTTCCTTTTTATTTTCTTTTCTCCAAAAAACCACCAGTGTGGGTCCAGTTTCGCCAGTTATTCCACACATCCACAGCAGTTGCTGTCCCAAATAGATTATGCTCTAAAAAGCCAGGGCAGACAAAGGAAGTATTTGTATCATTTTGTAAACAAGGAACCAAGGCACAGGGAGATTAAATGATTTACCCAAGGTCACCCAGAACATCCGGTCAAAGCCAAGAACTGAACCCACGTCTCCTGAGTCTCAATCAAGTGATTTAACTATGAGATCAAAGACTTATTGTGTATACCTGATATCTCTCCCCTAAGACATGGCAACAAAACTTTTTCAGGTTAAGATCAATGCCACAGAGAGTGCAGTAAATTTTGTATATGGCATATCAGTGCTGACAGCGTGTACCCACTCCTTGCACTCATGTTCTTCCCAGGAAATAATTTCCCTTATTATTCTTCCATTGGCAGTAATAAATTATCATCCCTCTCTGGATAACCTGCTGAAGGAGAGAATGTGTGCACACAGTACATCAAATGAACACACAGAAAACTGTTTTTCTGCAAGGCCAAACTCAGTCATTTTATGGACTGCTTAAAATCCTCCCATGCTTAATGAAATGGGGACATTCCCACAACTATATGGACTTCATTTTGCCATTTCAGCTGGAAGCTGCAAAACAAGATAAAGGATCTACATCTCTTACATGCACATGCCAAGAAATGATCACTATAAAGGCATCATTCATTATAAGCTCAGAGTAGTGATTTGGAGCCTTTATCACTCCCTCACTGGGATCAGTATATCATTCCCGGGCTGAAAAAATCCTCTGTGCCTTGATAGGGCCCAGATCCTGATGTCCCTTCAGTTTTAGGGGTAGTTTGGCTGAAAAGGGACTGTAAAAACCAGCATAGATAGTGCCAACAGCAAGGAGGAGCAGGCTCACAGCTCCCTGCCCTTCACATATCCCTCCCTACCTGATGCCTCCCTGCTCATCCTGCAGGTCAAACAGCTGGAGTGGGTGCCTGAGTGAGCCATGGGAGCTGGGTTGATTTTTTTGTTTGACATCTCTTGCAAACACAGCTCAATGAGTGTGGAAACCACAGGGGAGTGATGAGGGGCAACCTCACAGGGTTGTTCTCCGCCTCTGTGGTATCTCAGCAACATTAGGAGAGCAAAGATGCACTTCCAAGTATCTCCTCAGCATTTCTTAGGTGTCAAAACAGCTGAAGGACAAGGACTGTTCTTGTTCTTGTGAGGGACAAGAGCACTTGCTGTGTTTTCTTGAGGGAAGTTGTTTCTGACCTCAACACAGCACAGCAGGTGTTGAACAGCAGGGACATCAGTGTTAAAAACATGATCACCCAAAAGGCCATTCCTGGAGAAATTCAGCCAAACTGGGTGAATGCAACCTGGAACATGTTGCTTTTGCCCAATTCAATGCACCTGTAACATGGTAATCCCAATGTTTTCGACTGCACTGAAGGAAACAAAATTGTCCTGCTTTCTACTAGAGTTGAAAATTAGGATTTTGCTTAGCCATCCTGATTTCTTGTGTACATAGTATACATAGATACCATAAATCATGCTTAGTTTTGCCAAAGAATGTAATTATCTTTGGTATTTTGGATGATAGTTTCCAATAGGAATAGGAATTCCAATAGGATTAGGACACTGTGTGCCGATTCCTTTCTTAAAAAATATTGATCTGTCAGTAACACGGTTCTACTTACTTCTGTAGATGTTCAAAAAGGATTTTCATCGTGTCATAGTTGGGCTTAGGGAGCTTCTTTACCAGGTTCTTTATGGCTTTGATGCGAGTGGCATTGTCCTGGATTTCTAAGGGGAAAAAAAGGAAAAAAACACTTGAGTGCCACATTAGGACATTGCTTTGCACAGCGCTGTAGCTGGTAACCTTACAAGAAATGTCATCATGAATATGTAGTTAAAACCAGAATATTTTATACCTTCTTTCACTTTGGCAGAGAACAAAAGTAATTTACAATGATTAAAAGTTCTCTGTTAATCTTAAGGTATTTTCTGGCTCATAGAAAAATATTTTTTTACTTTTAACTTATTTATTAGACTTGTAGACCATCTTCCTTGGAAAAAATACCTCCAAGAACTAAGAGACTCATGTCTTAAATGGAATCATCTTTTGGAATTACATTTGTCCAGTGGTGCAGCTTCTGTGATAGGTGCACTTCCTAGGTAATCCTTATTTTATTCATCATAACTAAATTCAGTATATTTATGACTCTCTGTCTTTAACATCCCATCATATTTGGAAATACAGAATTTCCTATTGTTTTTAGTTTTCATCCCTGTGAAAAACTATTTTGAAAAACTATTCCACTGTAGCTATTTTCTCATACCTATAACTTCCCACAACTGGAATTTCTGCAGGAAAATAGATTGTTTTTCTAACTTAAAATTAGTAATAAAGAATGCAGCAGTAATGGCTTTCATCTCTCCTTTGGGGTGATAAGAGCAGTTCTGCCATTTCTGTTGAGGTGTACCTTCCTGTTTACCATGATTCATACTTTTGTGGGAAAGGTTTGGCTGATATTTTCATCGATTTGTCTAAGATGTTGCAACTAAAGCAAAGCCATGTACAACTGTGCTTTCATTTAGGAACAGATTAGATAAGGTACCAGTAGGTCTGACGTAGGGAAAACATCTTGCATGTTACATGCCCTAGATAACCTGAGAACACTTTTCTGATCTTATCATCTATGATTTAATTATCACCTATCATTCTTCGTATATGTTCCTATTTAATATTCATATTACCCTGACACTCAGAGATCTCAATCAGGATTAAATCCCAGTTGCAGTAGGTGCTGCATAAGCATACGTGGTGATTAGTGACTTGATTTAAAGGTTTCACCAAAAAAAAAGTTTCAAGCTAAAATTTTCCTGCAATCAAGCTTAATTTAAAAATTAAAATCACCAGGATAATATTCCTTCCTCAGCATGTGTTGCCAATTCCTGTTGAGATTAATACTTCATACCCACAGATATAGATGTTTATATTGAAATTGTTTTTAATTTTAACAGTCATATACACATGGAAGACAAAGACTGAAAAGCAGGCAGTGCATAAGTATTAGTTTCCAGTAAGAAAAACCTCAAACTTGACTTATTCTATAGGATGTGAAGCAACTGATAATAGTGATAATGAAGTTGAACACAAATGAAGAGCACACTTTCTGTGTATTTCTCTCTTGTTTTGGTTTGACCTACAAAAAACCTTAACTTCTGAACAGCACAACCTTCCCCAGCCTTGCAGTGCTGTGATCCCTTGATATTTTCTGCCACAAGCCATTACTGCTGTTCAATTTTGTTCTATGGGTGAACTTCCCAGTGGAAACAGATCTGAAGATACAAACGAAAATGATACAGAATTTTCAGAAGTTAATTTATTATAGGAAGGGGGTGAAAATTCTCTGGGCTTTTTATTTGTGCTGCTTGGTGTGAGTAAATAAAACTACAGAACCATTTGGTTTCAAAAAGTCCCCCAAGATCATTGAGTCCATCCTTTACCACAGCACTGCCAAGTCCACCACCAAACCATGTCCTCCAGTGCACATCCACATGGCTTTTCAATCCCTCCAGGGATAGTACTTACCCACTGCTCTGGGCAGCCTGTTCCAATGCTTAGCAATCCCTTTAGTGAAGGAAGTTTTCCTAATACCCACCCTAAACCTCTCCTGGTGCTACTTGAGGCCATTTCCTTTCAATCTGTGACTTGTTACCTGGGAGAAGAGACCGACCTCTACCCTGCTACAACCTCCTGGCAGCTTGTTGCAGTAGGAACTAAGGTCCCTCCTGAGCCTCCTTTTCTCCAGGCTGAACACATCCAGGTCCCTCAGCTGCTCCTCATCAGACTTGAGCCCCAGACCCTTCCCCAGCTCCATTGCTCTTCCCTGGACATGCTGTGACATGACAAGACATGCTATGATCTCACTGGATTAGTTATATTTATATTGGCGTGATCTTGCCTCTCCTGCAACTTCACAAATAAAGTTTCTCAGGTAGTTTAAGTTTTATTTTTTTTTTCCTGAGAATTCAATAGGCTTAGTGGAACTGAGACACTGAGGCAGGGACAAGCTCTGTGGAAGGAAGGGCTCACTCTTTGTCTGTTGCAGAATATTTACAAGGAAGAGCAGTACAGTAAAACTTTATCGTGTTCTCTTGCTGGCAGTGTCTCTGCACTGTGCTGATTAACACAGATACCAGATAGGGAACCACATCCCTGCACCCTCTGCTGCTCACAGAGGCTGCAATTTTTTGTGAGGTGCATTTGTAAAAGAGATAAAATTTTTCCCCCCACCTCCCCACTCCCCCCAGTATTAATTTATATAAAAAAGTTATTTATTGAAAGAATGGCAAGGGCAGAAAGCTTTGTTTTAGAGCTTACATTACCAATGTCATCAGTATTGGAACATAGGGAATATTTAAGTAGGCAATAAAGCACAAAAACCATAGAAATTTTTGCACAAAATTAGGTTGTGCATCGGTCTATTTGTTAATTGTTAGTCTATTGTAAAAGAAGAAAAAACAGGCAACATGTGGTAACTTTAGTCAGCATTTCTGAACTGGGAATGATAAACACCTCTGCCTGGCTCTGGCATTTATCAGTACTGAGATATTATTACCACATAGAGTCACAGCATGGTTACTGTTATCATCAAAAAAAAAGAGCCAGCTAATCTTAATGGTTTGTAAAGCCGTTACCTGCACTGGTCTGACATTTATCATGATCATTTTACCACATGAGTCCTACATTGCAAAGGTATTTTATCTGGAAGGGACATCACTATGAATTATTATTTGCAGCTAGGTAGAAAATTGTATGTTGTAGATACCTTTTCTCATTATAAATCACAGTCACATTTCACCATTTCCCACACAAAGCTGCTGAGCCCAGGCTTTTTGCCGTAACACTTACTCTTGCTCCCTTTTATAGTTCCATGAAAATATTGGGTACTCTTTCATTAAAATGGTTGATATTGGTGGCTTTTTTTTAAAATGCTCTATACACGCTTGATTTTTCTCTAGTATAAAAGAATTTGTTTTTCCACTTGAGAAGCTGAAGAGGATAAACTGTTCATTTTTTTTATTAAAGCTTACTCTCGCTTCAGTTTTTGTGGCTGGGCTTGTCTTTACTCTTGACCTTGTTGATGGAATATTTAACAGATCAGATGCAAGATCTTATGTTTCATTTGCAATACCTATGTATTTGCTTTATTTCTGTAATGCCTTCAGTTCCACTTTCCTAGATTTTTTTCTCTTTCATATCCCTGAGTAGAAAGATTTTTTTAATTTTTTTTTTTTTTTTTTTTTTTTTTTTTTTTTTTTTTTTTTTTTTTTTTTTT
>VZUI01043768.1:0-133337 GCA_013401135.1 Cettia cetti | reverse complement strand
CGGACCGAGCGGCGGCGGCTCCCGGCGGCACTGGGCTCCCACTGCCGTGCGCGCCCCGTGCCCGGCAGCCGCGGAGCGCCGGAGCCGCCAGCGCAGCCGGCTCCACCTCCCGGCCGTGCCCCCTCCTCCGCCCCCGCCCGGCCCGGCCCGGCTCGGCCCCGGCCCCCCGGGCCCTTCTGCTGGGCGCGCCTCTGCCCGCGCTCCGCCGCTCCTGCCTCGCCGCCCGTGCCTCTCGTCTGCCTTCTCCTTGGCCAGAGAACTTCCCGGGGGCCCTCGGCAGGAGCCGCCAAGGGCAGCCCGGGGTGGTTCGTCCCTCCCGTACCGTGCCTCGGCCTTTCGGGGTACGGGAATGGCAGCCCCGCAAGGGCGGCCCAGGGGCAGCTCAGCCTGGGACCGGAGAGCAGCCCTGAGCCCGCCGAGCTCGCAGCACGCACCGGTGGGAAGGAGAGCTGCCTACTCCCCAGCTGCAGGGTGCCCTCGGCAACATCCAATGGGCTCCTGATGCACCGGGGGGATCCTTGAGACGAAAAAGGAGGAGACCAGGGAGATGGGAGAGAGGTCACTCGTTGACCGCTACCTCAGTGAGAGCTGCTGAAATGCCTTAGAAGATCTGCCGGAGAAACTTCAAGGGATGACACTGCGAGACTCGGAAGCCTTTCCAAAACGCACACCAAACCAAAGGAAGAGCCCATGTTTGCAATATGGGAAAAGCCTAAGGAAATAAGGCTTGTGCCATTGTGCTGTGTGTGCGTACCAGTAACTTCTGAGCCAGTTAAATAAATTTCAATAGCATTTGACAGCTACAAATTCCATTAAAATAGATAACTGTGTAGAAGAGGTTCATCATTTACTGCTCTTGCACATAGAGTGACCGTATATCAAATCCAACAGCATCTGACAAGGGAATCCACAAGGGGGTTCATTTCAATTTTCCCCTAGGAAAACTACTCTTCATTGTTCCTAATACTTATGAAGTCCTTACAAGGTTGGAACAAAAGTAACAGAGAGTAAATTAGTAAACTAGACTTTAGTAAATTGGACATTACATCCTCATATAACTACAGAGGCCAATCCCACAAGGGCCAGATCATAAAAGTGATATGCAGATGTGTCCTGGTGCTGATAAGAAGTCCTGGTTATTTCATGATGCTTTGCAAGATGGGGGATGCAAATTTGGACCCTCAAAGCTTAGAAGAAGAACAAGAGACAACAGGAATGTCTAACAGTGCAAAGCAAAGGAAAAATAGATGTGCCAGCATCTCTGCATAATCTCTGCTAATGCCTCATATATCTGGTAATGAACAGTTACAAGGCTCCCCAGGTGCAGATATTTGTTGGCGTTGGCTTTCTTTTATCTCCTAATGTGAAATAAAAATAGGGAGATACACATAGAATTTAACAGTTATGGTCCCAAGTCTATTTCTGTGTAATAGCAAAACTAGATTACACAACCAGACTGTATTTGAAGCGTATGTTTTGTTATAGTCTATTGCTTAAGACAGGCAATCATTTCAGGGTCTGATATTTTCTTGTAATGTTTGGGCCCATGTTTTCCACTTCTGTTTTGCTATTCATTTATTTGTGTCACACAGCATGATCCTAGCTCTGCTTGGTCTTTGTGGCAGAGTAGGGGATTTCCATTTCTTTATTAGGCACAGTTTGACACGAGGTAATAGCCTTGTTCCTTATTTGATTCTTTTGCAAAGGACTCAGAGTGCTATTTTCCAGGAGGCTGGCTTGTCATGCCCCTTAAGCAGAGGATCATAGCTCTTTCAGGCAAAGATTACATTTTTGCTCTGCAGACCTGCCAAACTGGGTCTGTTGGTCCTCCCCGTGCACCTTCCCTAACCACCTCACACGTGTACCCCTGCACTGTCCAGGACTGCTGCAGGACCCCACACGCCAAGAAATTTTGCCGTACCGGTGAATAAACCATGAAAGCATGTCTGTATCTTTCTGGCTGACCAACACTTACCCTTGTTTTAGGGCCTAATGCACAGATCTCATGTGAAGGGTTTCCAGTAAACTGACTGGGCTTAGCCCTGATGGAAACACCACCATTTTAAACAGCTCCACATTCCACAGATGAGATCCTCTCCTCATCAGGGACACTCTTGGCATTTTTTCCAACAACTGCTACCCCTTTCCTCTCCAGTGACATCATTATTCTGATATTTTGGGGGGAAAAAAGTGCAGGGTGATGTATCCAAAGGCTTGTGTGTGTTTTCTGTTTTCCATCCTGATTCTATGAAACTGTTTTGTAAATGAACAAGAGTCAACTATATGTGACCCCAGCTTTCAAATCTTCCACATGCTAGCATAGACACAATAGTGCTCTTACATGCTCAACTGTGCAATTTAAGGGCCACCATTGAAAATTAGCTTCCCGAGTTCATAGTGCTTTCACCATCATGAAGGAATTGCTTTGTGAATCCCAGCCAGCACTGAATTGAGTTTTGCATTTAAAGCTGAGGTTTACATTCTTTGTTATGTGTAAAGAATATACTATATCCTCTGTGAACTTAAAGCATAACAACAACCTCCAATAAAGCCAATTTTGTGACAGATCAACATGTTAGAGAGCTGTTTTACTTGTTTTCTGATAAATAGGTTATTGAAATCAAAACAAGGAGAGTTCCATGGTTTAGCCCAGAACACTAAAGCCACTTTCTCCCTTTTCAGAAGTGCCTAGAGCTGCAGCCCTCCCACTGTCTGAAGGATCTGTCCCTTGAATATTACATCATATGCATCACAATCCAAATAGCATCTCTATTACACTTCTGATAGGCTTGAGTTTTCAGAAGCAAAAACTGTAATATTGGGAAATCATGAACAAATCATGGCATGTTCCTTGTAGGTCTAACTGTATGGATTTTGAGATTAATTTCACTCCACAGAACTCACCCATTGCTTATGAGTGCCTTCTTGTCTGCACTTCACATCTTAGTTCTCAACTTCACAGTTTCTCTGTTCCTTCCTTCCCTTGCCTCCCCAGCTTCCCTCCCGCTTCCTTTGCCTTCAGACTGTGCTCTTTCTTTTCCTATCATTGTCTCTTGGTATTTCTACTAATGCCTTTCTCAATTTGCTGGGAAGGCAGATAAAGCAGGAATACAACCCCGATCCAGCTTGGCTGTGATTCCTAGAGCTGGACTGACACACAGCCCAGCTCATTGCCTAGACAGATGGGCAGAAGGAAACTCTCTGGCATCTGCATGCTGGAACCTGAATACCAGTCTATTTCCAGATAACCATAGCACATTCCAGGAGCAATCTGTGCTCAGTAGAAATCACACAGTGTTATTAACTCTGCCATGAAACTGAATGGCACTTCTGAGAGCACAAAACAAACAAGGTCTCAGCCACAAAGAGCTTAGGATGACAAACTGACTGCCTGAACCTGATCACCTGCTCCCAGATAAAGACAGCAAAGTAAGAGATCTTGTTTTTCTGAAATGTCAAGCACTTATAGTGCTGACTGAAGTTACACTGATCAGTATGTTCTCTCATCTGCTATCAGACTGCTTTTCCAGGGCCCCTCCATCAGGCTTGGGAAAACAGCATGAGGGGGCAGTTGATGTACTGGTAGCGAGAGGTCTGTTCAAGCTTCATTATTAAAATCATAATTAAAACCTTGCCAGTGTATTTTTCAACCCAGTTTTGCTTTCCCAGGCTCAGCTGGGAAAACTGAAGCTAAATTGTTTATGAGTTGGTTTCTTTGTCAATATCAGCACTTCCCAATCATTTTCATCCAAGCTACAGCTAACATTTTGGAGGAAAAAAAATATCACAGGCCCTCCCTTTGCCGTGTTTTTTTGGTTTTGTTTTTGTTTTTATTTCTTAAATCAAGAACTAAGCTGCATTTTGAATATTCATTTACAGATTTATTTTTCCCAGCTTTGTTTTCATATTCACTTGATCACATGGTAACATACATGCATGTTTTTCTGAAGTGAAAAACATGTTTTGTCATTATTTCACACATCACCTCCTCATGTCTTTCTGAACCACAGACCACAAAATTGGAAGCAGGCTTCCAGGGCAAGAGACCTGCTTTTCTTAAGATCATCCAACCCATGAACAACACTTTATGCTGACTGAGATACTCAAATAGGTAGACATAATTTTCCTAAAAGCTTTCATGCTCACCTCCTTCTTCCCTTGTCTTTGAAGTTGTAAGATTACACAAAGGAACTGGCAGCAGTACCTAAATCCAAAACTGTAGCAGCAAAGACTGAACAAACCCTTGGACTCTGCCCAGAAAAATCTCAATTAAGAGAATTCTTTGTAACGATTTTAATATGTGGCATTGAAGGGACACTTTAAGGGCAAAATGAACATATTTAAGATGACAGCCATTTCCACAGCTAACAGCAGGTAAAGCTGTATATTACTTTAAAAGCCCCCAAAAACCCAAATCAGAGAATATCTCATCCCCCGTTTGTTTTTTCTTCCCCAAGAAGTTTTCTAAAATGGAGATCAAACCAAAACATCAAGACTTCCAACTTGTACATTTTGAGAAAATTCTCAGCACTCGTATTTCCTCTGAAATTTTCCTGTACTCCTTGAAACAGCTGAGATTTTCCTGTACTCCTGGAAACCTTTATGGAAACTAACTCTACTTCTCAGCCTTTTTAGTAATTTTTACTAAGAAAGAAAAAGCAAAATGGAGACCCCATTGTACCAGGAATTTTACTGTTCTTTATATGATTAAATATGACAAGAGTGACAAGCACAGAGGAACAGTTATCCCTATTTGCAAACAGGAAATTGAAGCAGGAAGAATGAATGCTGAAGAAGTACTAGAGGTCTGTGTCAGCTCCAGGACATGAGCTAGGAGATCCTGGATCACAGACAAATGCCTTACTCATCCAAATATCTATCCTCAAAGACTTTTACTCTTGGCATTTACATCTCTCTTATAACACAAGGGAGGAGGCTCAAATGCATTTTTGAAACTCCTGATGACACTAAAATTGTGAAGCTAGTTTGATTCTCATAAGATTTTACAAAGCACCTTTCTCCTTTGAAAAAGGAAAAAAAGAGGAAAACAAACATAGCTTCGGGGTTTATCATTCCTTGAGATGTTCCAGATAGATAACACCTTATTGGACAGTTAAAGTTCTTCACAATTTTTCTGTCAAAAATGTGGTATGTAGTTCACAGGTACCTACAGAAAATAGCAGTATCTGCCAGGGGGGAGATGGAAGTGTTGAAAACTTCACTTCTGACAACAGTTAGATGGTCACCCTGCAATTTGTTTCAACAAAGCCAGTTGTGTTGCCATAATGTGTTAAACATCTGCTAAAAACATATGGAATCCTCCTGGGGGAGTGTAAGTCGATGCCATTCATCAAACTATTTCACTGCACAGCTTCCCTTTTCCCCAAATGACTCCCTCCAGAGAGCCAACTGAAGAAAAGGAGTCCAATGTCTATATGAAGAAAGGGATCCCCTAGCCAGAAAAGTGCTGATAGCTCCCCTTGGAACTGGAAGAAGGTCCTATCCCAGTAAATTCTGCTGAAGCACATGCAATGTGGTTAAGGAGAAAAATAAAACATCGTATCATCAGAACTCCAAGTCTTGCATCCCTCTCCTTAGGTGACAGGAGGTAGCATGGGGTTCTGCTGCAAAACTAATCCCCATTCTGCAGAATTCAGTTTACATGGGCACTACCAGGTTATCTGGGAGACTGCTGAAATAACAACCTTGGGCATAGAAGGTCCCTAATGTTTTTTCCAGTATCACACAAAGTAGAATGTTATTACATTAAGAAAATCGAACTGTCCAATGCCTGAACACTGGGATGAATATTCATGCCCATGTAAAATGATTTCAGGAAGGCTGTAAAATGCAACAAGAGCATTAAGGACTTAGAGTGGTGACAGTCAATTTTCAAAGTGTAAAGGTTGCTGGACATCACATATGAACCCAAAATTTTTCATTATCAAATTCAGTGCCTTAAGTAGGATGTAGCTTTCCAGATCTGAACCGATCTCTAGTGGCACATGGCAATGAGATATCCAACCAAGTCCATAAAGCAATGATTGGATGATCATGCTACTATAACCTCATTGGGATAGCTGTCAAAAACTACACAGCTCTTTTGTTTCCCGAGGCTTCTGTTGTTTTTCTAAGATTTGCTACTTTCTATAATAAAAGGTAGTACTTCTCTGCAGACCTCTTTTCACTTGTCATTCACACCCCTTTCCAAGCATACACACAGTGAGGGCAGGAACAAAACTGCACAAGTTTTGCTTCTTTTTTCCTCCATCTCAAGAATCCTTTTGTGCATCTGTTCATAAGGCAGCCCTGCTCTTCTGTCAACAAAAGAGAACTGGTAAGTGAACAAAGCAGCCATGCTGGGTATGGGAGCTGTGAAATTCCTGAAGGCTGTATGGTGGGATAGAGGCTGACTTGATACTAGGGCAAGATTAGTTATTTTTAAAAATGTAGTCATAAAATTAATGGTCCTTGTGAACCCTTCACCAGGCACTAATTAATCAGCCTTCCGTTTTTATAAGTGAGAGCAAATGAATGCCAGGAATATGCAGTGATTTCACCAAGTGGGCAGAAGGATTAGATTTATTAGAATTTAGGGCTCCTAACCTGTGATCAAAACAGAATTGCACCTCAGTCAGTTCCTTCAGATGTGAATTTTCTTTATCTGAAGATGAAAATCCTTTCATTGGCTGGACACTCATTAGTCAGAACAATTGCTATACAAATAATGTTATTTTGCAGCTTAAAAACACGGATTTTTGTAGACCACCATGGAACACAGGTTGGAACAATGTGAGTCACTTATCTGACTGATTCCTGCTATGAATGTTTTAAACAACATTGTGAGTTATTAGCTGCTGTTTCCTATCAGGAAGAGATAAACTGTGGATTTATTAAATGTTGGAGCCAATTTCACTCCTGGTTTTACTGGACTGATTTCAGTGAAACAATACCAAGGACACATTTTCTTAGCTAAGTAGCCCTCAGCCACCTACTGCATTAAACATCTTGTACAGACATCACGAAAGCTTGCAAAGCAAGAGGAAGGAACCATCTTCTTGATTCCTGTATTCTGAGCTACCCTCAGTGAAGGACTCAGAATCCAGATTCTGTTTGAAGGATCCCCAAGACTAGTCCTGTAGACTTACAGTCCACTAAAAGTTTGAATCCATCAAATCCCTGAAACCAGAGAATTGTGAAAAGCCTGGCAAAGGCTCTAAAGCTACCTGGACTTCTCTCTTGTTGTAACCAGCTCCTCTGTGCAACCTTTCGTGCCATGTTTTGGCACTTTCTGATCCTCCTGGCTGTGATACCAATTTGCTGAAGTGGCTGTGAAAGCTAAAGACCTAAGGAATAAATTGTTAACCAGCTTTTCCTGGAATCCTGTACAGCAGAGTCAAGACTGGGGAATTTAGAGGGAGACGGGAGTTTGCCCAAACCAATTCTGCAGCACTGCTTTTAAGATGATTTCAGTTGCTCTAGAAGAGGTGCAGAGGGGAAGAAGTGGTGCAAGCCCTCAGGTTAGCTCCTTCTGTACAGCATACAACCCAGTCTGCACATTTCTATCTTCCTCCTTTGCAGTATAGCTCAGTATTCTGCTTTCATCTCCATTCTCTAGGCTCATTTTCTCTCACTATCTCCAGCCCTGTTGTATTCTCTGAAGCACTTTAATTCTTTACTTTCCCCTGTGTAATCCCCATGATAATCAGTCCATCCCTCCCTCACTATCAGGTCTCTGTGTTGTCTTCCAGGTGATCTCATTTTGGTTCTACAGATAAAGGCACAAAGCTGAGAGTGAGTAGAGGAACGGGGGTCACAGAAAGTCAGAAGAGGTTTTTCTCTTTAAACTGACAAATGGGGGCAAATCCCTCTGTTGCAAGCAAAAATAATGACATGTTAGAAAGCATGAGATGGAAACTCTGCCTCTCTTGGAAACAGCCACTGAAATGAAGCAATAGTTTTAGGAAGCCCAGGGTATTGGTAGAGCAGCTGGTCTCCTTCCAACTGGGATTTGCTGTGTTCCAGGGTGATAATCAAGCAAATAGAGAATTTGCCAACCAAGGCTTTATTCAATGTGCCAGGGAGCAGCCATCCCTTCACCTGAGCTAGAAATGTCTTCACTAATGTGCAGCATGTGCACAAGTCACTAAAGAGCCTTCACCCTTCATCAGTCAGACAAGTGCAGTTGTGTGTGCAGCAGGACAAGCAGAGGCAAGGGGATGGCAAGCCATTAAGAATGAAGCCTAATGGCCCCTTGAGAGCCCTGGGAGGGGGGAAATAAAATAAAATTAAAAAAACCTTTCACCTGAATTTTAATCATACCCAAGGGAAGACATGAGATTTAATACAAAACATTACACAGCTGCTTTGCTACATGAGATTAAATTCATGTAACAGGATGAATAAAAATATTCCCACTCCAACTTTCTGAAACATTCTGCCCTGAGGCAGTGAGAGAAATGGCACAGAATGCAGAATGAGGCAGGGGGATGAGCTAGAGATGCTTTTAAACTCTGCAGGTCACCCATCCAAAGCTGGGCTCTGACACAAATCTCCTTCAGCATCTCAAATTAATAATTCATCCTTAGCTGGGTGATCATTACAAGATCTCTTTCTGTAGACAGACAGTCAGAGAGAACAAATGTAAGAGTTAATGCTGGCTGGCAATACTGTGAACCTCTGAGAGCAACAGGCTATGACAGCACTGCCTAAGTTCTCCTAGTGCTGTGCTGAGTGCCTGGGCATCTGCTAAAGACTGTAAATGTGCACAGATGAGGACTGACCCACTTCTGCAATTGAAAGTTGGAAAGCCTCCCAGAGGCACACATGACGTTTTGGCAACAGAGAGAGAGAGAAGTTCAAGGAAACTAGGAAAAGAGTTCAGAAGAGGAGTGTGAAGAAAAATACACAAACAGAACAGAAACAGAAAAACATCTAGTTCTAAACTCTTTGTTATCAGTCATCCACAATCAGTCGCCATCAAGGTCAGTAGAGATTTTTGTGATAGAAATGAGGCAACTTCCCTCAGCCACCAAGAGAAGTTGTAGGTTCACATCACAGCCTGTCAAAGTCAGCAGGGACTTGGTCACAAATTGATTTACAAGAACAGAGGCTGGAGATACAACCTTTTTAGTTTCCAAGCTGTAGACTAAATGCATGTCCCTTGACAAGTAGCTTTTCCTGGTAACCCCATCAACCATTTATGAGGCACGAGTGGTATTTGCTTAGTGCTCAGCATGACAGGCAGTGTGCATTTCATAAAATACACTTCCTTCCATAATCAACATATTTAGAAAATAAAGTATTTGCTATTCTTGCTAAAAATTATCAGAAGCATTCAACTGATCATTGTGCACACTTTGTACTTGTCCTTTGGAGATAGCAGTCCTATTAGATCCTGGAAATCAAGGAGCTTCTGCCACTGACTAGGCTTTGGAAAATAGATCTAGATCAACAACTTCTATGAGTCAGATATGATTTTCTTCTTTTATGCCAGATGAGAATTCCCAATTTGAGTGTGATGCCAGTCACAGAAATACAAAAACACAGAGTTGCCTAGGACAGCAATGTGCTCAGGGTGCTTGCTTAGTGTCTGTGTGTCTTGGGAGCTCTGCAAAAGCAAGCTGGTTGTGCCTGTGACTGCTCAGACAGAAATCAGGGTTATTCAGAACAGATGCAGCAGTCACCTACCTGATCTCTCTCAGGTGTCTGGCAGCAGTGGTTGTAGCAATTCCAGTCCCCTTGTGCTCACCTCTTCAGCCTGCAATTATGGTTGCACTCCTTCCTGTTACTCTTCTCCTGCCTGTGGAAACAACAGACTTGCACCAGTCCCTCATCTTGGGGGCTGAAAAATTCAACTTTCTGTTTGCTGTGGAGAAGCCTGGAGTCACCCCCAGGCATGGGTGATGCTCTGCAGTTGGAGGTGATCTGAGTGAGATGTAAATCAAGATGCTTGGTCATAAAGCAGCAAGTGACAAGTCTTGGAGGGAAAAAAAGGTGTTATCTTTAGTAACCAGGCCAAATGCCAGCTCCAGCTAAGATAACAGACATTCTACTGACTTCCTGCAATTTTCCTTCAGTGAAATATTATCCTCTTTACTTCCTGCCAGAGTGTCATTTAACACTGCTTTGCCAGTCTACTGTGATTTGCTCAAAGAAAGCTACAGTCAGTGAGGACTAAAGTAACTCCACTACATTAGAGATGTGCCCAAACCGTGTGATCCTGAATGAGATTTATATACATGTTCAAGAAGCATGGATTCAGTAGTTCAGTTTAATTTTGGTCAGTGAATTTATCAATTATCCTTTATTACAGGGAAAAAAGGCAACAAATCAGTTACATACATGGATGACATGAGCATTCTTGTTTGTGTCTGGAGAGTACGTGTCACTAAAATAATTTTCTCAGAACAATAGCAAGACCCTCATCCTGTAGCACCCTGATCTCACATTCCAGCAATCACTAATCCAATCACCTGGAAACAACTGCTGCTCCTAGAGCACTGAAGTGCCCTCCAAACAGGAGGTACCAGCCTGATTCCACTGCCCTGTTTGGACATGATGATCTTAAAATTCTTTTCCATCTTAAACAATTCTATGATTCTGTTACATACAGCTACATTTGCTGCATATATTGAAGTGTTCAACACCAGGTGGGATGGGGCTTTGAGCAACCTGGTCTAGTGGGTGTCAACCCTGCCCATGGCAGCGGGGTTGGAATGAGATGATCTTTAATGTCCCTTCCAACACAAATCATTCTATGACTCTGTAATACTGCAGCTTTGCCTCAACAAAGCCTTGCAGACACCATTAGTGATACAAGTGCATTATGATAACATATTTCTTGAGCTCAAGATAAAATTACAGCAAAGCAATTTATTGTTACCTGTATATTTGCACGGGAATATGCCAGTGTACCTGAGGAAGATGTAACAGCTCCAAAAGTAAGCAGGAAGAAATGTTTTTCTGTTCACAATGAGTTTCCTTATCAATCAGGCATGTTCATTAAAGCTTGCTTCCTTTAGCAGGATGACTATAAAGGGCAGTTGTGGAGGAGGAAAAGGAGTACAGACGTATGACATGCCATTTTCCAGGATTTGTCCTGAAGATTAATTTTATCCACCACTTTAATGAGGCTGAGTCCTCACGAATGGGTGACCAATATCTTCACATTG
This sequence comes from Cettia cetti, assembly GCA_013401135.1. NCBI lineage: Eukaryota > Metazoa > Chordata > Aves > Passeriformes > Sylviidae > Cettia > Cettia cetti. Next base: position 122,163 of record VZUI01043768.1, on the reverse strand, counting down.
TAGTGTGATAGTACAATAACAAGACATCCTCTCAACACCTGTGAGGCCATGCCTTTGGCAGGAACATTAGGTACTGAGCACAGATCACAGGCCAAGTAGGAAAGGCACAGCTATTCACTGCAATTCAGGTAGTGTCAGAGCCTGCGGATCCATAAGGTCAGAGCTGCTACAGCTAATAGGCAATTTCTCTGTCAAGAGTCACGCTGTTCGCATGTTCCTGCTTTGCCCTTTCCTCCTGGGGTGCTGATGGTGCTGCTGATGAAGGTGGGACTACAGACAGCTGTTCTCTGACATGAGGTGTGCCAGGCAGTGGGATACTGCCCTCAGCTCCAGAAGCTGTCAAAACCATCATGGATTTATACTCTGTGGAAGTAATTAGGGACTCCCCGTTGTTTCTCCACTCGCCTCCCATTTGTAGGGCAATCACATCAGACAAGAGCCGTGCTCCGTGAACACTGCCAGCCTCCCCTGAAGCCAGTGGGGACTATTAAGAGAGGTTACTGGGGCAGATGGAATATTCCCCACTAGAATGCACACGCAGAGCTATAGATTTTGCCTTTGAACATAGCCTGTGGCAATTTCCAGCAGATAAATGAAAGATGCAATTCTCATTTGTTTGGGTTTTTTAAATAATGATTTGCATCACTTGTTGCTTTTAGTCATAGTAATCCTAATTCAGTCTGTAGTAGAGACACAAAATATTTTTTTTTCCCTCTTCGCCTGATTTTTTCCATTTACTTCCTCAGTCTCTTCACAACTAGTGCAGGCATACAGGGCCTTTGTGCTAGGGGATTCTGGAAGGGGAACTGCTGCTGCTCACCAGACTCCTTTTGTTAAGGTTTGCAAGGGGAAGGGGCTGGCCCTGAAATGCTTAAGGATCTTTCTTCAGCCAGCTTTGGTCCTTTCCTCATGACCAAAATTGGACTAGTGATTCAGAGGCACAACCTGAGCTCATTTTATCCCTCTGCATCAGGAAAATGCCTTTATAACACAGTGAGTTTCTGAGGCCTTGGGCTTCCCACTGTTTCATGAGGCTCACTAGGGGATAAGACCCATGAGTTTTTCCAGGATGAAAAGCCAAGCTTGTGCAGTTTCCCGTCTGATAGCAGATCCCTCCATCAGAGTCCTTGCCCTCCCCTTCGGGTGAACTGCCATTGACCCAGCGAATTCAATTAGTATGGTTCTTCCTTTATCAAACAAACCCCACATGGCCCAAACCAAACATGGTGCATTTGAAAACAAATGGATTGAAACAGCCCTAATCTAGTCAGACACTGTCCTCTGCATATGTTCCCTCCATTTCAGCCTACCCACAAGCACAATCAGGGCATCATCAGGATCCCATCTGGTCTGCAAGGGGAGTGGGGAGCCTGACACCCTGCAGAACAGAGTATCTCTGCTCTGGCTCTGTATCAAATGGACCATCACAGTGCCTCCACAGTGCTTTTTGGGCCAATTTTCTCACTGTCTCTCCACTGCTGAGTCCCAAAGGAAAGGGGAAGAATGCTTCAGTTGAAGTCCTAGGAAGAAAGCTTGGGTAACCTTGACTCATTCCATTTTTGCCATGCACAGTGGTGATGCAGTATATTGTCAATGCAGGCTGGACAAATCCCATTACCTAAAGCACTTATGTAAATCTCCAGAGCAGAACGCACTGCACCTTGACTGGAAGGCTCTGAAACACTTTAGCCACTTCATATGTTCAGATTTTTCCTTTATACCACAGGGAAGTTATCAAGTGCTCCCATTTCTGGTGCCCACTGATAAGCTACATCTGTCCTAGGATGCATGCCAGCAAAAAGAAATCCCACATCAAAGGGGGATTCCCCACCTGACTTTGTCCAGAAGAAGATGAGGAGATGTCCAGCTGTGATGAGGGGAAGGGAGCTTTCTTTGCTGGCAGATTGGCACAGACACGGATGCTGCCCCTATTACTGCCATCATAAACAGCACGGACTTGTTTGGGAACCCTCCTCTAACACAGTGCACCAAGCATTGGGTCGAGGTTGTCAGAAGCTCCTGGGCACCCCTGACACCTATTCAGACACATCTCCCACGCCCCACCTTCTCTTAGCCAGAAGAGCCCAGGTATAGTCCCTGCTAGCCCATAGGAAATGGACACAGAGGGAAGCTGGGGGCTGTCCCTACCCAGCAGAGATGCCCTTTTTCTTTGGGAAACAGACACTGAACAGCTTAAGTCAGGCAGCATGTTTTAGGCAGACTTCCTTGGGTGGTTCCCAGGGAAAGCCTGGTAGAATATGATCAGAGAGAGTGCAAATGTGAGCAGGTTCAAACAGCACTGCCATCAGGTGTGGAGGAATCTGACTAGCCTCAAGACAGCTCTTGTGTAGCACACTGAGGACATGTTCCAGAGATATGCTGTAGGACCAGTGACACACATAGGAGTTTCAAATCAGGGCTGTGCTACTGAGTAGCCATCGGGGCAGCAAGGACACTAAGAAAAAAAAAATAAATCAATCTTTCTTAGCACAGCCCATCCCAAAAGTCTTCCTCCATTCAGACAGCAGGACACTTGAGCCATCTGCTGTGGCAATGCCCACGGTGGGCAGTCTCTCTGACCCACTGGGCACTCCTCATTCAGCCTTATCTCTCGTGGAGGCAGTCTAACAGCAGGAAGGAAGCAAGCCAGGGGCAACTATTAATTCCAGGAAGAGTCAAAGGCAGTGAACATATTCCCTTTACACAGCCTTTATATGTCTCTTTTCGGTGTATAACACATGCCTTAGGTGAGTTTAACAAAACTGTGAAAAGAGAAATCCTGTGAAGCTAGACCAGAAATCTTAGCAGAATATATTTGAAGAAACTGCTGAAAACATAAATTAGTAGCTATCACGTTTTCTATTCCAGGCTGCCTAGAAGGCATAACATACATATCCCTGTGTTTTAGATGTGAATTGTCCCACTGGAACCAGTAGCCAGCACTCCAAACTTTGAGATGAGCCATTCTTTTGAACCACTTCCTTTGCCCCAAAAGCCCTTGACAGGTTTTCCATATTTTTTTAAAATACATGTTCACATATTTTCTTGTTTTTTTCTGTCAGGTTTCCCAAAGATGAAAAAGGGCAAAAACCAAAGAGGAATTTCTGTTGCACTACCAAATCTCATAATAAGTAAGGAAAATCTGGAAATTATTGCAAAGCTAGATGCTTTCCCCGGGGCAGGGTGCTCCCTAGGAGCACTTATGGGCAGAATTCCACCCACTGCTGCTTCTTTTTCCCTGCAAACACAACACTCCCTACAGAGCACTCACACAACGGTGCAGCTGCCTCACTGAGAACAAACTAAAATATAGCTGAGGAGACTTCTGGAAAGGCCTTTAAGAAAGCTGAAGAAAGCAGTATTATCAGTAGTACAAGCACGCCAGCACGACAGAATCCACTGGAAAAATATATTGATCTGGCTCTTCTGATTCTGAGATTTGAAAAACTCACAAGAATGCTTGAAATTGCTCATTTGCATTTTGTTTCCCAGAATGCAGCTCCAACTCATGTATTTCCCACAGGCACCAACATCAAAGCTGTGGAAACAAGCTATCTTTGCATGAAAGTTTTCTTTTTAATTAAACATTATAAACTAAGGCCAGAAATTCCTTCTTCTTTCACAGCTGGAGAAAGCATGAAGGAGAAGTGAGGCTAGAAAAACAGAATCCATCAGACACTGTACAGAGAGAGATTGCTTGGCCATGGATGCTTACAATTGCCTTCTAACTGCTTGGCTCATTCGTGCAACATATGGCAAGGTATGGAAAGTGCACCTATAGCCCAAAGGTCACTGTGCCACCTGCAGACCCCAGACAACATGCAGCCTTGCACAAATACACATGGAAGTAATTAGGCAGCCAAGGGAGCTGGGATTTGAAGCGGAACCCCCTCAAGTCTGCTGCATTAATCCTTCCAGCTGAGTTGCAGAAGTCTGAATTCCCAGGGGTCTGATTGCTGCAGCTTGTAGCTCAGGGTGGAAAAAAAGTAATTTACTGTTTCCTTGCCACAAACATGCCAGTACATTTTTGGGGTTTGGATGGAGAGAAAAGCATAAGGGAGTTCTGAAGGGGCCAGGTTCTCTTCCCTTCCCTCATTATCTGCACAGTCACAGCTTGGCAGGCTGCTTTCTTAGTGTTGCTCTTCCACGAGCTTTCAATTTAGAAACTACATTTGGATTTTATGAATTTTTAGTTGAAGATGACAAGATTTTGGGACTAGAGTGGCAGATCCAAGTGAGTGGGTATAGGGATGCAGAATGACAGGAAGTTTGGATTCAGTCTCATCTTTATAATGTTGCATCCTGTGGAAGTCCTAAGTTGTGGATTGTGCCACCCTTCCCTGCATTACACTGATAAAAACAATGTCCTCTTATGCAAAAGATCTTATCTTACATCTGGAGCACCAGCCAAGAGATAAGAGTGACAAGGATGCAGTATGATAAGGAAATAATGGTGATTACAGGGATGTGATAGGTTTGGGGGGGTGGATTGACAGGTTAACAGGAAGTGGGATTGAAGAAAGATTAAGAGGATAACTGTACCCACCAGGGATCCAAGGTTCAGACGTCAGTAAATCTTCAATCTTCTGCCTCAGTAGATCCAAACACCTGTGCTCATCCTACGTATTTGCTAATAGGCAACTTTGGAAAAGTTTGCCACTCATCATTCCCTTCATGATACTGGCATATTCCTCTTGTCTCCAACCTGCTTCTCTTCCCTGGATTTATCATCTCTTGCACACAGCTTCCTGTTTATTTTCCCTCAAGGGTTCACAGCTCAGGCCACTTCTCACACAAAATTATGACTCCACATAATGAAAATATCACCTAGCAACCACTGAGGGTGGCTCTGGTATGGTTAGAGGATGGAGAAAAAAACCACAAAAAACTCATGACCAAGATTTCACTTCAGTTCCAGGACCAGCTCCTCAGTTCTGGAATTGCTCTTTTTAATGCTGCTCTATTAGACAGGATTAAGAGGCAAAGTATCAGACAAAAAATAAGCATCAGGGAGAAAGCACTACACACTGATCATAACCCCAACTCCCTTTGTGCTGCCTGGGGTAAGTAAATCAGTCTGGACTGAAAGAGTGGAGTTGAGCCTGAGCAAGAGCAGATGAAGGTGTTGTTGTAATGTTTGGTATTTTTTGTTTTCCATTATCCAAATGAATAATTAAATTTAAATTTTAATTGTCAATAAATTAATTTCCCAAAGATATAGAATCATGCAACCATTTGGGTGGAACTGGTCCTTAAAGAAGGTCATCTGCTTCCAAACTCCACTCTACTGGGGACACTGGAGGGTGCAGTCTCAGCAGACTGCTGGCAAGTGGCACATCATGCTCATATCACTTCATCAAGTTGTTCACATACACTTAGTGAGTGATAAACAAGCCACTGCATTCATCTTTGTGCCTCTTTTACTAAGTGAACATACATCATAAGTAAAGCCATCTACAATGTTTCTATTTCATCATTCCCCTAGAGGTTTTCTATCTAATTTTAAACTAACTGTTTACATTTTCTGGATTGTGTCAAATAAACAGACATCACTATATGGAAGCTAAGGATACAGGAAGAAGCAGGGATGGGGAGCACTGCTAAGCACTCTCTCTTCTCATCTATTCCTGGAACATAAATATTGGGGCTGCAATTCCTAGTACAATTGTTTCTGTTCTTGTGGAATTGCATGGGTAAGTTCTCAAGCATCACTCACAACTGTCTCTGCTTTTTGAAAAATCCAGTCAAAGGCACAGGGAGCAGTTCTGAGTGAATAGCAGGAATGTTTCTATGCTGCCTTTCTGCTGCTGCTTGGCCAAGGATTTCCAGGTTCTTTTTGTGATGCAGCCACTCTTCTACAGGGTCAAGATTTTTCCCCTTACATAGTGCTTATCAGGGAGGAAAAGGCTTGGTGCCTGCTGTTCCTGCTGAATCTTCCAACTCTGCATTTTCTACCCGCCCTTCAATGCAGGTTAAAAAAACCAAACTCCATCTGACAAGATGTTCTGCCTCCTGGTGAGAGAAAAGAAGGCAAATTATGCTGGGATGGCACCAAAGTCAGAACTATGGGAGTTGCTAGGAGAAAATCAAGGTACAAGGGTACAAGCTACCCAGAAAATTCCCTTACCAAATGAAAACTGAGAAGCTGATCATAAGTTTTGATCTTGGACTACCACCTTCAGCTGCTAGTTGGCTTTTTGGTGTTTTGTTGTGTTTTTTCCCTACATTTGAAAATGAAGAGAAAACCCTAAAACTGCTTTGGAAAGCTTTTACTTTGCATATAGTTGGCAGAGTCACATGTTGCACAAAGTTAAAAAAAAAAAAAATTGTGTGGGGACAATGGACCTAAACCTTTCTCTTGCTGATTCAAGCATCAGAGCACAGCACACTCTGTTCCATAACCCAGACTAAGCCTTTTGCTGAATGTCCCCAGACTGCCATTTCAGGGAATGTCTGCAGAAAGTTAATGCCATGTCAGCATCCCCATGTGGGAAATGGCAAATATTTAGGCACTAGGAATACAGGAATGCATGTGTCCAGAGGCTGCCTTAACAGACTTCCATTTTCACTGAATGCTGTGCTTTCCAAAAGCAAATGTAATTCACCACTGGAAAGCTAGATAACTGCAATTCAGTGCTGCTTAATTTCTGTGTGAGCTGCGTGGATGCATCTTAGTTCTGTCTTAACACAAAGGTCTGACATTTGAGGAACAAGTTTTCCCCAGAAAGGGATTTTCCATTCTACCTGGAAAGATGCCGTCTCCCTGGTGAAAAGCAAAATTCTCTAGCTAAGGGTCAAGCACACGGTCCATGTAAGAGAATGGTGTTTTTCCTGTATTATCAGTCCAATAGAAAAAATATTAGATGGACTAGCTGAGTGGATGCACAGCTCTCAAAGAAAGACACCTCCTATTTGAGTCTCAGACTGTCATGGTTAAGACATATATCTGACCATCTAGTTTAGGGATTTAAAGCACCTTACCAGGGTGATTTGAGGCCAAATCTTCCCTCACTCTTGGTAGAACATTTTTCACAGGCAGTTCAGTTTTTGTGGAGGCATCAGGAAATAAAACAAGGCGGTGCCTGTTTTCTCCACACACTTTCTCTGCTCGGCTCAAAGGGGAGAAATGCAGTTCTGAATCACTTCCCATCAGTGCGAAGAAAGAGCTGTAAGTGGTTAATCATACCCAGCCAGGCTGGTGCCTCTGTGACAGCAGAACGCCTGAGATGGGGTCTGAACAAGCCACTCCACCTGCACTTCAGTCACTTCTTAGCCCTTGTGTGTTACAATCATTATCAAAGCAGCTGGAGTCATTACTGCAATGCTGATTTGCGCTCCAGGGTCTGGGCATAAGCCTGTCTCTTACCCACTCTGAGGTGCTGAGGAACAAGATAAGCTGTCTGGTCTTTATCAAGATGCCTGGTCCCACTTCTTAGTAAACAGTAAAGATTTTCACTGTTAAAAAGCCCATCTTACAACAAATGTAATTTCAGCCTGGGCACAAAAAAACCACATGGGATTCCTTCTGGAGGAAGTCTCCATTAGAGTGAAATAGATATGGGGACATTATCCAGTGATCCATCACCAAGGATTATGTATAACACAGAGGGAAAAACTCAGAGTACATTTTCACCCCATGACCAAAATTTCATATGAACTCAATTCCTCTTTGGGTCAAGAAAAAACCAAATGCCTGAAGTGCCTGGTTGTGATCTAAGGTGTACCTTTTAACTCAGGTTTTAGCCAAGGCTGTTTTTCCTGTCTCTGATAAATTGGTGTCTTAGCCCTTCCTTATATGCCAGGGAAGGGAAGGTGTGGCATTAGTACAAGCCTCTTATTTAGGGCTTGGAGAAACAATTGTAAGTAAATTAGTCACTACAGCTTAATGAGTGCCTATTAGCTGGAGTAAGTGTGAACACTCTGTTCACAGTGAGTGAGCCTTTATTTAATACACAGATATAATAACTAACCTGCTGAGTCCTTTAATTGTTGATAGCAATAAGGACCTGCCTTTAAACTTCTTTCTTCTGGTGACCACAGTTATCTGTGTCATATTTTCCCCCTTCCAAATAAATCTCTTTCAAAAGCAAACATTCATGAAGAGGAATTCAGCCAAGGAAAGCAGCAGCCTGAGGCTCTGGAAACATCTAACCATCAAACACACCACAACAGTGGCTGTTACCATCTGCTGCACCAGAGAGCTGAGGTGTACAGCTATATCCTCTCCCGGGCTGTAGGTGTCCCTGGGCTGGCTTCCTCACCTGCAGGGTTCTGGACAGCACAGTGCCTTGCACCACTGTGCATCTGACAGGGCTGCCATGTTCTCCAGAAGTCCTGGATATTGGATGTTTGCCACCAGGAGGGTACAAGGAGGCATGGTCTGATGGGGGGAGTCAGAGATGAGATCCTAGACTATTTAGGACAAGAATTCATCTGGGTTTGGCAGCTTCTTGAACATATTCACCAAGAGCTTGTAACTCTGAGTACAGCAAAACAGTATTAGTAGGAATAAAAGGTATAAAGTTTAGAAGAGAGCAGGTAGCAGGAGGTAACACTGCATTCAGAGTTTCTCAGCCCTTCTCACATCTGCCTGGATTCGACACTTTCAAGGAGCTTAAACCTTAAGTAGGATAATTATTTGAAAATATTACAGCAACAGTTGAATCACTCAACTTTATTAAACTTTAATGACTCTTTTGATTGCTCTGACTGAGATGACAGGGCTAATTCCACTGTATTTACAAGACTGCTTTAAAATCATATCAATAATTTCAACATTAGACCTGCTGATTTTCTCCTTGTTCAACATTTGGCCAGCAACCCAGAGCCTTTGTGTTTGTAGTCTGGCTTATGGAAAATGAGATGGCATAATGCCACAGTCCAGGGAAGCATCATCACCCAGATGAGAATGATTTATTCAAAAATTGAATGCCAGCACTGCTAGTTAGTAGACTAGCAGCTGGAGAAGGAGCCCTTTACAGCCCTCTCCCATGTAAAACAGTTTGGAAACACTGTGGAGTTCCTGTATGGGCATTTTCCTTGCACAAAGAAGAAAATCCCACTCATTTTAATTTTGCCAGATGGCTTTACACATTCTGCTGCTGGACCAGTAGTGGCAATTTTATCACACTGAGGGGATTTACAGATGGGATAAGAGGAGATGTTTATCACTGAGTCTCTCTACAGTTATGCTTGCCCCTGTTCTCTGTTGTGAAGAACTGAGATTGCCCGTGTTGTATGTCACACTCTTTCCTCCAGCAACAGTGGAAGCTCTTGTCATGGAGTATTACATTACACAAGATCAAACCTCATGGGCTACTCTGAGTGGTTACTGACTCTTTTTTGTTCCATTTCAAACCTTGAGTTACTGAGGTCAAATACAGCGACCCTAGCCTTCATTTGGCATCAAAGGGAGGGATACAGCCTTTATACACTGTGGGAACTGCAGCTTCAAAGGACATAGCATCAATACATACAGGAAAGTGCCTCCAGCATTTACTCATTACTAGCAGGGGGAAGGCAGGATTTTCCTAGAGGTTCCCTGTGGGCCCAGGCACAGAGCACACCCCCCACCCCAGCAGAACTGTTGCTCTGGCTGAGGTCTGCAGAAGCTGTATGGGAAGGGCTCAGAGAGTCAATTCCTTTAGGATGTGGGGAATTCCTAGGAAGCACATGACAGCACACACATGAGACTTCTAATATCCCAGATCTTTACAGGTGCACTCTAAAATTATCTTAAGTATCACCATGGAAGAATTCCTGAGATATCTGCCACCCACCCACCACCTCACCTTGACCTGAGTCAAAGGCAGCACTCACACATATTTGTCTTCCTCTGAAAATCTTTCACATTGGCTGCAGCTGAAGGCAGATGGGAAAAAAAAAAAAAAAAAAAAAAAAAAAAAAAAAAAAAAAAAAAAAAAAAAGATTTGCTTTACCAGGTGATTCTAACTTTGTAGGTCTGGCATCAGTTTGCATTGCATGGACTTCACCTTTCAGACTATACCAAACCACAGGTACAAGCCTGGTCACCAGACAGCAGATGCAGTTAATAGGGCATGTTTGTCCTTATAAATATGCTCCTGCCTCATTCTCAAACAGCTGGGTCAGCCTTTGGATTTTCGAGTTTTTCAAAACTGATGAGAAGCTGCTGCCAGCAGACCTCAAAGTGGCACAAATTTACATTGTTGCTGGGACTATGAACATACTATGGGGTTTTTCCTCTAGTTCCCTCTGGGGAAAATGCACTATTTTAAAGCATTTTCTTAATATTCTCTCCTTCCTTTCTTTCTCATAACATAGTTCCTTGTTTTGTGACATTTCTGTTCTCTGTTTAATTATACAGTATATTTTTCTAAAAGTTGCTGAGATAGCCTAGCTTTAAACATAGATATGTTAATGCAGAGAGAAACTCCTGTGACTATGGGACTTCTCCTGGAAGCTGCAGTCTGAATTAACACAGCTGCCCATTTAATTTAATATAGAACGTATCTCAATAAAATATAAAGCAAAGATTAAAAAAAAAAAAAAGAAATCCAAACCCTGCAGAAAAACTCTCCAATCCTAACAGCATAAAAGTAAATGTCTTTTCTATCTCATTCAATTGTGTTCAAAGTTCTTCAGCAGCAGCTTGAAGATTACATCTTACCAAACTCAGATGCTCATTTCAAGTACAGCTGTGCACCCCTGCATCCCCTCAGTCACTCACTGGGAAGGGTTAAAACCCCTTTTGTTCTGGTGTGAAAGGATTGGTCTGATAGCAGCAGATATAAAGGATACTCACAGACTCCTCAGGAACTGTGATCTGGAGACACCCTGTCACTTGCTTAGAACATCCATGTGTTGTATCACTGAAATATTTTTTGTATATAAAATAATCATTGGTAGAATATATCAGAATAGTAGAATATATCACTTTTCTGAGAAGGGGTAAGAGCAAAAAAAGGGAAATAAAGGGATAGCAGGTAGCCCTCACAGATGCCTATCTTTGAGGGGGCTAAAGAGGGCCCAAACTCATTACTTTACAATATATCCCACTAAACAGTATGCATAACTATCTAAAAGCAGCTCTTTCCAGCCCTAGTGTACTGCCAAAAAATTACTGGTGAATGTTCCTTTTTAACTCCCCAAGCCTTTGTCCATGGCTGCTTCAAACAATGGCAGTTCACAAGGATGTGGAACAAATGGCCACAATTCCTTTCTGAATGCTTGCTATGGTGGGAACAAATGGGGAGGGCTTGGAGGAAACACTGGTTGCCAACAGCACAGGTGAGGGAAGAACTGGCACGGAAAGGTTTTGCAATTTCTTGCCAACATTCTTCGCTCTGCAGCGGAAAGGAGGGAATCTTCTCAGCTGGGACTGTGGCTAAAAAGAGAGGCTCTTTTAGGTCTGAGGCAATGGGAGGATTTCCATACCTGTTTAGAGGACACCAAAGGTTGTGGGGGAAAGGGAAGGATAAAAGACAGTCTCTTCCAAAGAAGTGTTCTCTAAAATGTCTCTGTTTGGAGTAAAGTATAAGATTGAGGTGGGTAAATCCTAAGCAACGAGAGAAGAAACTTGCAGCCTCTAGAAATTCCTCTAACAATGCCTTGGGATCACATAAACAAGGTTATTAATAGAAGCCTGCCTCTCCTGCGGACCTCAGAGGCTGCTTCCTCCCATTCTTCTATCTGCACCAATTCAAGGCAGAGAAGCCCTGGCTTGAGAAAACCTCACTTGCTCTCTTGCTGTTTTTATCTTTCCCTCCACTGTATTTCCTGTCAAGACTGCAGGTCAGAAAAGCCGGAAATCTCCTTGTACCTCTTTGTGCCATGGTGTGACCAAGGAATGTGCCTCAGATGGAACCCAACTGCCCCTGCACTCTAATGCAAGACTGTGTGGGGAGGAGAGTGCTGCAGAAGTGAAGTGCACAGTGAAAAGAAGTGTGGCTGGGCACTCGTGGCTGTTGGCCACCAGCAGTCCAGACTAACACAAGCGAGGGTGGGAGCTGGGGCACAGACTGCTTTTCCAATTACTTCAGAAAAGCCAGCATTCCTGCTTCACAGCCACAGGACACATGGAGGACTTGACCTTGCTTTCCTGAGCTTTCCAGTCAATGTCCCAGCAGACACCCCCAAAATATTGGTTTTTTATTCTGGCTTCACAAATCCCAGGCATCTCTTTAGTGATTTTGCTAGCAGAAGACAGAATTTTATGTACCCCTGGGGTTTTCTGAGGAACTGACAACCTCTGAGAAAATGAAGCATTTTATACTTTTCTACCATTTTTTCTGTTCTGTTATTACAGAGGTTGCAGCCATGCTTTCTCTAAAAGTTAATTTTCTCAGCTTCTAGAGTTACAAGAGGGCTGGGGAATAAAGTGAAAAAAAAAAAAATGCAGAAACTCTAGGATTAAAACACAGCACCAGCAAATGTACCTACCACAGAGAACATAGAGGCAGTCAGACTCACATTTGCACACACAGCAAAGAAGAAACCATTATTAATACCGCAAAACCACAAAAGGTCAGGCCAAATTTATCTACATCTACGGACAAAATATTCAGTAAGGCTAGCTATTCCTAGGTGCTGATTTATTCAGAAGGTGTTAACAAACAAAGAACAAACTGAAATACTGCACCCATTTGATCTGATAGCTTCTCCAAATTCAAACCAAGAAAGGTGTCAAAATAAATACTTCCCCCAGGATTAGACTTCAAATAAAACACAGAGAAGTAGGCATATGCTCCCTGCCACTCTCTCTTTCTATACACGATCTAGACTATTCGAGGTCTCAAGCTCTGGTGTGATGCACAGGTTGTTTTAAACTCACAGAAAAACTCATAGCACTAAAAGGAGCCTCTTCCAGTACATGTACAGAGCCAACAGCTGCTGTTGTCTTTGCCACTTGTACCTCAGCAAAATACATTAGGACTCTGTTCTAAAATCTGTATCACTTTGCATAATGAAATAGATTTTGCATAGATTTTACATGGTCCTCAAGGACTCAATCTTCCTTTCTTCAGCCTCAGTAAGCCCTTCTGAGTCAACCAGTGTGGGTCTCTAGCTTTCTTCTGGATGCCCTGACAAATTTCAAGTGAAGGCAGGGGAATAGAGAGAACTCCTTTCCCAGTCTAAAGTTTTGGCTCCTTTGTTACTTTTGAAATCCCATCTGTGTTATTCAAGGACAAGGTAGTGCACAAGAAATGTCTGTTGAGCAGGGTGTCTGCTGTGGCTGTGTGTGAAATAATATAGCCCTACTATCTGCAGAATAAAAGAACTGACAGTACCTCTGTTGCTGAAGAATATTCAGCTGGAGGAGCTGGTGCTGTTTGGCTGTCTGTCATGACCACAGAGCAACCACCAGCAGGACATCAGTGCACCATGGGCATGATGACAGCCAGCCCACACCTTGTGTGATGTCTCCTTGGAGCAGAAAAAATGAGAGCAGAGCATGCTGAGGCATCAAAGCTGTGAATTAGCTCGGGTTCAAGAGGAACACAGCCACAGCACCCAGGGCTACTGGTAAGCAAATTGACAGGGAAACCATCACAGTGCTCTGCTGCAGAGACCTGTGAGTTCAGAACTCAGCACTGACTCTTCACCTCTTTCCCCACAGATGCTACAGACATGCCTCAGCAGCTTTGCTGAAAGTTGAGCAATGTGTAAGCACAGCAGGAAATTTTAAAAATTGAGAAATAGGAACCTGAAAGCAGTACATCTATGATCAGAAAATATTATCAGCTGTTGGGATTGACTTCTACAATTATCACAGAAGTCAACAGATTGAAAGTACTCAGAAGACTACAGGATGCTTGCATGGGCAATGGGACATGCAAGGTTATTTTAAACAGCATAAAATGGATAATGAAGCTACAATCCTATAAACCAACCTATAATTGTTTACAGGAAAATGGAAATTGCCCTGCCCTAGTCATAATGGGTGACCCTACATTTTCTGCATTCTTCTTTGAATCTCTGCTTTTGAATACTCTCCGAGACAGGTTTATTTTCACATACGTGTAACTTATTTTCATATCTCACTCTGGGTAGTTATTGCACGGTCCTCTACAATCTCTGGTTTCTGTCTGCATGGAATGGCAAAAAGAAAGGAAGACTTGAATGTAGGGAAAGCAGGGAGGAGACCCTGCAAGGGACTGAACTTTTTAAGGAGAAATATTCCTGGATTTTTTTTTGCTTTTCCATTTTTTTTCAACTCTTGTACTGCCAACAGAAGCTGGGAGAGAACAGGGAGCAATTGTGTTGGAGCAGGGAGTAGATCAGTTGTGATGCCAAACTGCAGTTGGGCTTAATCCTATCAAACTGCAATCAAAAAGATACATAGCTAAACAAACAGGCCAGAACCTCCCTCCTGTTAAACGTTCAGTACTCAAAGGACTGCTCTCTAGGCACCACTAATGATGAGGCAGTGAAGGAGCTCAGGGTGTGCAAGAGCAGCCCACAGATTTGCAGTGACTGTTCTCCGCAGACAGTGTTACTTACGGCAACCAATACCAAGAACAGTCACGCTGATGGCACTCTTCCAGCAAAATGTTATCAACACTCTGCTTCTGTACACAGCTAATTATACCATGCTTAAATGCCACAGGGAGATGGCTGCTCTATCAGGAAATGCACAGGAACATATGCTGCCATATGGGGGAGATAGTCTTCACTGGGACCAATCTCTGTGTGTATAAGGCCTCCCAGTCCTATTATATTATTGTTTATAAAGCAAGTCCCCAAGAAGGTAAGCAGGAAAAGGGAAAAGCAAAAAAAAAGTGACAAAACATTTCTGTTCAGCTTTTGGTACAAGAACAGCAGTGAGTAGGAAGGAAGGTTATCCCTTCTCTCTAGAAGGAATAATAAAGCTTTATGAACATGTGACCTAGTCCTGTTCCTAAACAGGAACTTTGCTTTGTTGCTAAAAAGCATTGAGCTGATATATCCTATTTAGGAAATTTAACCTAACTCAGAACATATACACCACTTAAAGACCACTTAAAATACAGCAAGGCAAAATTAAAATGCAATTGTACCAAACAAAATGCCTTAATTTCTAGTTGTGTATTTGTAACTAGCCAATAAATCTTAATTAGAAATAATCAACCTCATTCTTACCAGAACCCACTTTGATTTTTGTCCTCAAGGAGCAATACTAAATGTTCAGTGAGGCTGATTTTATTTGCAGATCACGTGTCTGTCCATCTTCTACTCTCCTCCAGACAGGAGTAAACAAAGGGAATCTTTTGTTACTTGCCTACACACGCTTACTAACAATCATACTTGGATGGCTGGTGTGACTATCAGTTGTCAGCAGTCATTTACATCAGGTGCAAAGTGACTGTAAGATGATACTAAGTAAGAAAGAATGGTAGCAGCTTGCATCGATGTAAAAATTACAAGGTGTTAAATCACGAAGCTGTCCCACTTCATCTCTGCTCACAGTCCCAGAGATGAGGTTGCCTTTTACCTTTGAGCCTGTTAAGCTAAATCTTCAGCTTTGCTGGGTCATGATGCTTTTAACACTAAAGTCTCTTGGTTCTCTGCACCAGTGAGGAATCAATATGTCATTGTTAACTGGTGCAGCACGAAATCAGAGCAGTAGAATAAAGCCAGTTTCATTACACACATGCAATTTAATTTGAGGCCCTTCTCATAAGCCCTTTCTCCCATGTCTTGCATCCACTTCACATGCAATTTTCCATCAATCAGGATGAAATGGATTAAGAAATCTCTCAAAGTTGTAATCTGTAAAGCTGTAGTTACCAACAAGAGGCACTTAAAGCAGCCAGTGATAAACAGGAGCTACGTGCTCCATCTTTCCTGTTTCCTATTCAAATCCTTGCCCTGGGCCTATCACAAAAAAGTGTGTGATCCAGTTCCACTGGAGTTTGCTGTAAAGACAGCAAACAATGACAGAGGCAGCTGAGAGAATCAGACAGGAGAGTCACTATGGAAATGTGATTCACATGGAGAGTGTGCAACAAACAATTTCAGCCCTGAGCAAAGGGGATGAAGCATGACTCTTTTTGAAAACCACTGTCAAAAAAATGCCCAAAATTTTAGTGCCCTGACAAGTCTTCCTGAAGAACCTTTAAAGGAAAGGGACTCTTTTTCTAAAAACACTCAGTTAGGACTGGAAACTTCTGCAGAGTTTCCAGTGACTCTCTATAAAGACCAAGTTATTGTGTGCCCTATCTCAGTCCTGTCTCTGTCTGCTAATGGAAACAGTAATCCCTATCTTACAAAGGTCCTGTAAGATTTAATATCTGCAGAAAAAAATTAAACTGGTAAAATGGAACCAGACACTGAAGTGTTACTCTGTTCTGCTCTTGATGGAAGAGATTTAAACATTTCAATTATTGGTCTCCAGCACAACCTACCTTTTGTTCATGGATGGATGCACTAATGAGTAAAGCTGGACATAAGCTTTCAGATAGAACAGTTTCCCATTTGAAAAATGCCAGTTTAACAGAATCGAACTATTTCATGGGGATGCACTTGCTTAATTGAATTTTCTGGCAGAAATCTGCCTGTCTCCTCACAGGTTCTCCTGTCTACCTGATCAGTGGGCAGAATTGAGAACCTGGCAAACCTAGCTCCAGTTGGGATACTAAAGATTTTCCTGGCAGGAAGCCTGGAAGCCAAGGAGCCCTGATAGAGATAGAGCAACCAGAACTGCTAGGATCCCAACTGTGTAGTAGCAGGCCTGAAAGGAAACTCATGGCAACTTTGAGCCACTTGGACAAACCTGCTTCATTAAAAAAAGGAAACAACAAATAAAAAGGAAAAAAACCAACCAAAACAAACAAACAAGAAAAAAGGAAGAAAAATAAAACAAAAAGAAAACACAACAACAACAACAAAAACCCACCCCAAAGCAAAAACTCAAAGAAAGGCATTTGGATGGCATTTTTCACTGGAAGTTTAAGCTTTTGATCTAATGGAAGACAAAGAGTTCTGCTGTCTGACATTTTCCTGGGGTGGGATGCTGGGCTGCAGGCAGACCCACAGTCAAGCCTCTGTCTTTCTTTCCCTGTTGGTGCATGTTCACACCTTAATGGCAGAGAGGAAACAAGACCAATTCAGCAGGAGAAGTGAAAATGCCTCTGAACATGTTTGTGCTGATAGCAGCCTATCTGGGCTTTTCTCAAGGACAGCTGGTAAGGGAAGGCCACATTGATCTTCTTAGAGATTTTTCACTGCTCAGTCCACTGTGTTGATAGATTATGTGAAGAACCAAAGCAGAAGGTCAAAAGCCACCAATTACCTTAAAAAAAAAAATCCAAAGTGATAAGCAGCCAACTGGCCAGCTAAGCAACGGACAACATCAGACAGACAATACAACAGAGACAGAGCCACGCTCCCTAGTGATCTCCTGAGGGAGTCAGGAGACCAGCAGAGAGTTTTTTGCAGATGTAGATGTATGTCTTGATAGACCTGGTATGAACTATGCTTAACTGCAGTTCCTATGTCCCTGCTTCAATTCTTTCTTCTTTTCCATGGCTTCTAGCAGAGTTTGCATCAGACTCTCAGTCACTCAAATGCACATGATCCCTTCCCTCTACAAGTTTCTAGAGCTGTTAATCCAGCTGCTCCCACAAGTATTCAAGCTGTGTAAAGGACAGATGAAGAAGAGACACTGGGAGGAGAGGAAGAAGTTCATGAAGAGGAGCTATGAAGCACTACAAGTAAAAAATGCAACTCAATAAATAACTGAAAAGGCCATGCTTCCTGGTGTGTGTCTGATCTCAGTTCTCAAGCTCTGAAGCCTGTACTTTCAGTCTATTTATAAAGAAAAAGTAATTTTAAAAGCCTCAAAACCTTTTCTATATTTCTTCTTTTAGAGGGCAAATTGCCTGCTGACAATTTCAATCTGTGACCCCTTAAAAATGCGCATCTTCCTGCCAACATACCCAAAGCTTTGCGTAGACTTGGCAGATTCAGTGCCAAAAGAACCTTCCCCATTTCCTCACAAAGACACAGTTAAAATTAATATATTACTAAAAACGTTGGTGGTAGCTCTGACTGCACATACAGAGTGGAGAGAGAAGAATGAAGAATCAGAAGGTCATATTGATTCTCCACTTCTGACTTCAAGTTTTGTTGTAAAAACAATTGCTGATGACTTACTAGTACAGTTAATTACAAAGAGGTCAAGAGGGTGAGAATTTTGTAGAGAATGTTCTTGTCTTTAGAAGATTAAAACATGTAATGTTTTCTACAGTCTATCAAGAAGAGGGTAAATAACCCAGAACATCCTCACAAAGGCATGCAAAGCCTTTTAGGGAAGTCTTAATTTTTTCACAGATTTTTGCTTTAATTTCCAAATTGAAGCAGCTCTTGTTGCTAATATACCTTTGTACACTTCAATAAAGTACACCCATTTGAGGAGCTCCTGCCAGTGCTGTCTTGAAGAACAGGACTCTAGAATGAATAGTAACAGAAAATGCAGGGGAACAGGCACACTTACAGAGTTTCTGGAGAGAAGGGATGCAAGACACAGTGAGGGCAAATTTGCCTCTAGTGGTTTTTTTCATATCTCCCCCTTTCATGCTCTCTGATTTTTTAGCAAGTGCTGCCTGTGTCTGTGTTTTTGAGCTTCCTGCAAAGGGAAGCTGGGGCTTTGCTTCAGAGAGGGGAGCTGCCAAAGAGAGCAGCGTTGTCCAGGCATGGATGACATCAGGCTCTGGGGAGAAAGAATGACAGCAAGAGGAACAGGAAGCTGAAGATTCAGAAGCAGATGGTGTCCTCTTTCTTTCACCTCTTCTTTTTCCCCACCTCCCACCTGGACACTTCTATAATGTGGGACTGTAATTTAGTCCGGATAGCCACTGCTAAGGTAAATACCCTTTCACTACCCTACTGTCATAACAAAAAAACCCTTTCCTCTCTCCACCCTTTTCTTGCAGTAAGTACAGTAGTAGTCTATGTTTGAAACAGCAAAAGCTTCTGGAAGATGCAGACTAGGAAATACATGCAGAAATGTGGAAGTGAGGAGAGAAACTCAGGTTTGTGGTAACTGGAGACTGCATTCAGAGCAGCCCAATGTGCTGCTGTGCATCAGGCCTACTTCAAAGCAGCTGCTAGCTCGTTTCACCCCCAGTTTTTCATAAAAATTACAATGCAAAGCAAGAAAACCTAAAGAGCACCTACAAAAGTCTTAGAATACCATGACAGAACAGAGATGTGTTACCTTTCAAAGAGAGTTCAAAAGCTGTCACAGACATAGAGGAGGTGTCTGAGGAATAGCTTGGTCAAACTGACAGTCCCAAGTCTCACCTTCAATAGAGCCTAGCTCGACCCAGACCCACACTTTTTGCTGAGCAAAAAGCACAATGTTGTGTTAATAACGAATAGCCCTGTGCCTCCTGTACTTAACACTGGAGCTTTGAGCGGATGCACAGCAGTTTATGAATTATCTATTGCAGCTGATTCAAGGCCCGCTGGGAGTGCTCTTGCAGCAAGCATCTTGCTCGGCTGTAATGGAATCATACCATTAATGCAATTTCAATTAGACTTACATTATAGTGCACAGGTGTCTAAGCAAACAGTCTACAGGAAGCCTCCCCCAGGGACTCATATCCTAGGGAAGAGGTGTGTAAGTGGGACACTTTCCAAGGGATCCTATAACTGCACTCTAAAGGCACTGAAGAAATAAGCAAGCCACCAAGCTAAAGCAGGAGGAGGAATGTGTCTGTAAAGAAAAAAGGATGGTCTTCACCAGCCAGTAGCTAATTCCAAACTTCCAGCTTTTTGGTTATAAGTTGAAGGACTCTTCCATGCTTCATCAAGTAATCTCCAAGAACCAAAACCTGGCAACATTCTTATCAGCCTTTGAGTCTGTAGTCATGTGCCCTGACAGGAAATCCTCATCTCCTTTGGAAATCGCATAACTGTCATCCATGGAACAAATATTTAGTGGTCTTTTGGTCTGGCTGAGACTTTGAGCCAGCTGGGTTTCTGGAAAATAAAGAGATGCTCACCATCTACATACTTACTCTTGGATTAACAGTTCAGACTCCCAGAGAGCTGGCACCAGTAGTAGGTGACTGCACCTCTTGCCAGCTCTCCAGCCAAACAAAACCTTTGGTGTACTACAAGCAATGCTAGTCTCCCTGCAGCACAGGAAATGTAAATCTCATTTAACTCTACATCAGGATAAGCTCTTTCAGACTACTGCTCAGGTCACCATCCCACACCCAACCTGACCTGCAAGGACCCTATGCCTGAAGGTGTTGATAACCTGAGGGAAAATGAGAGCATGGTCTCTATCAATTTTTGCTCTCCCTGCAAGACTGCCAATGAGGTGTCTAATTAGCGTCAGTTATGGATGATGCTTTTCTGAGAGGCAACTTAATAAAGGATTTGCTAATTTATTTCAGGCAGGGCCTACCAAGAAATATAGGACACTTATAATCACCATATTAATGGCAAAAATATGAACTAGACTGAATTCACGTAATGATAATGCTGGCCTAAAAGAAGCAGTGCCATCAGTTAAGGCAGGATCTTTCTCAATGGTTCAGTAAAACCCTCTCTGCTCCCATTTTTTGTGGGCCTGGATTCACCAGCATGTGTCTTTCTTCTCTCATGTCTGTGGCAACCAACACCTTGGGAACTTCCACTTGCAGATAAACAATTGGTGCTTGAACTCAAAGGCAGGCTCCTAATCATAGGGCCGTAACAACTCATAAACTGTTTCAGATTCTTGTGGGGGGCATTCAGCAGTAAGTAGTGTGTTGCAGTTCCATATGATCTTTGCTGGCACCACTCCTAAACCCTCATTCTCCTGTTTTATGAATGCAAATACTTACCCCAGATTCTCAAAAAATGGAGTAAGAGCGATGACATGACAGACAGACTTGTTCTCCCTTTAATGTTTATTGAGGAACAATCCAGAAAGCCAAAAAAAAAGGAAATTTTAATTTGCATCCTGCTACCTAATTTCCCTGCATAAAAAGTGTCAGTCATGTGATTTGTTCTCTCAGTTAGCTTTCACTGACCACTTAAAAGTAACAATCCAATGATAGGCCAGGAGAAAACCACTGTCATGTCATTCAGTGTGCTCATAAAGGACATTTGATGCTGCCACCTGTTAAGCCTTTTTTTGACAAGTAAGTAACCAGAGTAGTCTTCCCTCACATATAGCCTTAGTCATGGAGAAAGCAGGCCACTTTCAGCTTCTCTGATGTTGCTCCAGGCAGATTCTTGACAGCGCTAGTCATGTGGAGGCTGGCTCCCAAAAGAAGAACAGCCTGGACAGATGGGGTGGCTACTGCTCAGGGCACCAAGGATAATAAAATCCTGTCACAGTATCTGCCCCCTGAGAGCAGTGGCACAGTGGTCATGGCCTTAAAAGGGGGCAGAGCATTAGGTCATACAAGACACCTTCCAGACCTCACACCAGAAATGACATTGCATATTGAAGGGCTGCAGGGTATCACCTGATGGGTGATGCTATCCCTTACGCTTCCAGAAGATAAAATACATTTCTGACAGCTGTCAGAAACTACAAAACACACAATAAGCCACCTTCTTCCTCTACTTTTGGTGACGTCTTAGCTATATAAAAGGTGTCTTCCAAAACTATTCATTTCACCCTCATCATGATTGTCTTTGAATTGTGCTAATCCTTTTAGCATACAAAAGAAGAGTCTAACCAGAAGGCCCAATGCCTCAATATGGGCTGTTGACTGGTCTTTGTCTTTTCTAAGTGTATCAGATGCACATTATTTTCACTTTGGACATACACAGGGAAAGAAACTCCTTTTAACTTGCATATCCTATTCAGCAAGTGACCCTGCAGAGCCTTCCCTTAGTACTGGTGCTCTAAGAGAAAACCAGAGGCCTTGAACTGGAGTAAGATCATCTCTCAGTAATGCCTTCCCCCAGAATGTGCTGCCCCTCTGACAGTGCGATCTGCTGGCCCTTAAAGGATAGGGCAAAGCCCCAGTTTTAATTAGAAGCTTCCCCTTTAAACACTACCAAAGGATTAAAATAATTGGAAAAAGAATAATCAAGCTGTGCTCTCTTGAGGCTTTACAAACAGCACAGGGAAAAGGGACACAGTCCAGGTGAGATGGAAAATTTCACTGGTTCTCAACTTCTCTGCCTTTAACCTCATATATTTTGCAGACTGTTAATTTAATCTGCAACCCTCCCCCAGCTAACCTCAAGGCTCAAGAAGGGCTGAGGTTATCACCTCATTTCCCAAAGTGCTCATGGAGGGAAACAGCTGGAATTGCCCAGCTGTTCCACCAAATAAAGGAAATGATAGAAAAGGAAGTCCTGTGAGTAAGCACGAGGAGGGAAGACTTGCAAGTGCTGAGGGCAACTGCAGAGGAGAAGCATCCTCTGAAGGAAGTGCCTTTAGAAGAGTATTTATTCTAATGGAGCAAAATAGGTTGGGAGCCACAAGATTACCTGTGGTATGCACCACAGGATTGCTGAGGGAGGCTTGGAGGAAGCAGCAGGGAACTGAACCAAGGAAAGATGGCAGTGGCTGCTCAAGTTGTGGCCACAGTTTAAAGACTGTGAGCCTTGCAGGCAACCACACATGAAACCCTCAGATGACCAAGACATCAGATTAACATCCAAACAGCAAGCCAGCTATGTTTCTTGGCCCAGAATACTGTAAATTACATTCAGAGGCTGAGCCACTGTCTGCTGTAAGTCCATCCAGCAGCTGGGGCACCCTGCACTTATATTTAAAACCTTGCATCATTGCAAATGAATGAAAGGAAAGGGTGGTTTCAATGTGGTTCTGCCTTGCAGCTCAACTTAGGTCCTTACAACTTCCACTGTTCTAGTTCAGAGCACACTGCACTCACTGCACTCTGTGCCTCAGCTCAGCCAGTGCACACAGACTGACCCTGTTACTGGGCTGGACTTCCTGCTACCCCAGTCCTGTCTCGTCTTGCTTGAGGTTCAGTCCTGAGCTCTCTTGTTCCTGTTCCAGTCCAAAGTCTCAGTGGCCTAAAAGTTACTGACTGTAGCAAAACAGTGTGAATAAGTCTGTGGGGAAGTCTGCACCAGCAGGACATTTTGAGAGAATCAGATAAACAAACTCCCCTGCCATGGACTTGTCAAAGCCTAATCCCAAAGCTGCAGTGGTGAAATGCTATTTCACACTTCCACTACCTCCCTGTCTGCTGACTTTTCATGACATCTTAGGTTTGGAAACAGGAGGCTTAAATATTCAGTTCCTGATGGCTGGTGAATTCAGACTCTGCTTCAGCCCATATGCAGTGTCTCTAAAACACAGAGAAAGACACAGTCTCCTTTGCTTTGAACATTGTAAGGCATAAGCTTATGACCAAACTACTGTATTTCTCCTGGACTGACAGATTAAAGTTGCATTTGAAAGACTTGAAATATTTTCAGGAACACTGGAAATTCAGAGAAAAATAATATTTATCTCTGTACAAGGTCTTTAATTCTCCCTGGCTATATTTAATCCACATTTCTTTTTGAAGGAAACTTACAATACAGGAACCTCTCACAAGAAAATTCCCTAATAATGAATCAGAGAAATTTCATATAGACTGAATTCCAGGGCATTTCTTCCAAAAAATGAATAAAATAGTTATCTTTTCCTCCTAGGATAATTGAAGCCTTAGTCCTACTGGATCAAATAGGCAGGTAGGACAAACACATTTTTAAACAAAAAATGTGGATAGATTTCCCAATACTATAACAAACTTCAAAACCATAAAAGCTTAAAAACTACTACTAAAACACACTGAAAAATCTCACAAATTTTGAGTGACCCAGAGCAGTTGATTCAACTTTCAACACCTGACAAGAGTCACACAAAATCCCATGCAGCATGTGGTGGCTAAGGTCGGGTTGTGAGAAACGTGCCTTGCAGCAGCTTGCAGGTTGTATATATTTCATATAGCTAAGTATGCTATACAGATCTGTGTTCTATAATGATGATTTCTAAATTCATTGGGAGGTTCACTATCCTTGAAAATTCCAGCCCCCACAACAGACAAAAGACTTAGTAAGAACTGAAGTGTTTCCTTCAGAAATCAATGGTCAACCACAGAATCATCTAAGTATAAAGGCTTTTTATTCTTCTTAAGTAGGAATATGCTGTAGGATCTTTCCAAGCATGCCTAATACCTGCAAAGAGTAACTATGGGTGCATGTAATTGATTCTCAGCAAGCCAGCAATCCTCCACCCCTGTTGGAGCCCCTGTTTGCCTGCAACCTGCCTGTCTGGTGCTGCTCAGAGGCTGCAACACACTCTCCAGAACAGGCACCTCCTCCCGAGGGGCCTTCCTGGCCAAATCAGGATATAGTCAGGGTGCCTAGTCTTGAGATACTGCTAGACTGCCCCTTAAAGGGCACTGAGTCTCCCTTCACTTGCAAGAAGACATACAAAAATCTTTGGTGAATAACAATATAGTCCCATCTTTGTACCAAGTGGTTCCTGGACAAGGATTGGGATACCATGAGGCTTAGCTCACTCAGCTCATCGCAGACTAATGATGTGCAAGTAGCTCTTTCCTACAAAAGCTTGGACCTGCAAGCAAACATCTCATCTCTGAGATTCTCCTCTACCAAGCAAATCTTCATCAGGAGGTGTGAGAGGAAAATGCATCATGTGTCAGACACACACAAGAGGCTTTGCTGCTGGAATTTGGGGTTGCTGCAGAATCTCATACTGAAAGGCACAGTCCCAGTCCATGACAAACCATCACCACATCCTCTCCACAAGCTGTGGTTAGTTATAGGTTTCAGTCCTAACCCTACTGAAAATGTCAAAATTTCTAGTCTACCTTTACTGACTTGCTAACAAATGGCAGGTGTTTTTCTATGTATCCAGGAATATTAAAAACTATAAAATTGCATCCTTCTTCCTCTCCTACCTTTATCCCAGCAACTAATAAAGATTCAGAAATATTCCCAGAAAAACCTGTTATCAGCTATTGTCTTTTTATTCTACTGTTGGTGACCTTGAAAAATATGAATCTGAGACAATATAGTCTATACAACAGTAATGGCTTCAGTGTATTCTTTAAGCTCCATGAACCCATGAAGTCCTGTTTCTCTACAGCAGAACAACTTTTGATGATATGCCAAGTAGTGACTGGAGCTGGTTGGAATTTTTCATTCAAAGTTGTTTTTAGCCTGGTTTACTAGGGAAACAAGGATTAAGAAACACAGTTCTCCTTTTGTCCATTTACCATCCAAGCAAAACTTTCATTCTGCTGGCCAGTTTAAGCCAAACTGAAGAGGGTGTTTTGTCCCCTATGCAGCTTATAGAAGTTCAGGGGAAAAAAAATAAAAAATAAAAAATAAAAAAAAAAAAAATCAGTGATTGGGTATGGAAGAAAAACCCTGCCAAGTGCATCTCTCCTGTGCTGAAGTAAAACTGCAGTGTGAGCTTGGGACTTAGGACTCTCCATGGGAGAGAACATTGTTGTAAATGCTCACACCATGAGAACACCTTTGAAAGCTACTTACCTGTTATCACACATCAGAGAACCTTGTCAATTGAGAGAATTGCAGAAAGCCGGGCATCACTAGCCCAATGTGGCTATTAGGTTTTTTATTAGATTGTTTTGCAGAGTTGTAATGTTAACTAAAACCAGATTTTCACTGAAAAACGTATTTTTAGCTTTTTTTTTTTTTTTTTGCACGATTGATGTTTTTAGACTATTAGAGATACATGTAGGCATCTTTATTTTAAAAAATAGAGAAACAGCACAATCAGATCTGAGACTGGGACCTAGACATCCTGGCTTCTATCCCTTCAGTGCCCTGTACTGTCCTTTCTGCTTGTTGGAGACCCACCTGGATTCCTTCACAGCTAAAGTTATTTACAGCTGACTGTTTTTTACACATACAGCCATTTTCACAGAACATAAAAGGACACGTGGGTGCTATTGCAGTGAGAATCATAGTTCTGCTGAAAATGTTCAGAACATGAAACCAGTCCAGTTGGAAACCAACACCATGAACAGGCTGAAAACACTGATAGTTTATTTCAGCTTCCAGCTGGCTTTGACACCTACAGGTATAACCCAGTCCCAGTGATGCACCCACTCGTGACCCCAGCATTAGTGGTACCCTGGCACACAACTATTTCATGGATATGAACACTGATGTGCCAAGTCCCAGATGCACTCCAGACCCGTAGCACCAATTTGCTCTGGGCTTGCTGCCATTTTTGTGAATAGCTTCTATTGTTAATCTTTGTACAAAGAACACTGCATCACTCTGGCCCTAGAGTTGAAGACTTCCATAGCTGTTACAAAGGAAATGTCAGGATATTCCTGCCACCACAAGGTGAAGTTCATGATATAAAGCAGCCAATACACAGGTTACTGCTGGAGCTATGTCTGCTTCATGGTTCATTTCTAGTCTGTACAGATACTAGAAATTGAACTTTTCTGCCTTCTACTCCTTGATTTTTGTTCCCTCATCTTCCTAGTCTGTGCAGAGATAAGCCAGTTTATGAATTGCTCCATTGTAAACCATTGCCCAAGAAGGCTAGAGGGAGACACAATGCCTCCTCTTCAGGAACAACCCCTCTGAGTTACAGAGGCTTGTGACATACACAGAGACTGGACCACTTCTTCAGGTGTCTCTGTCAAAGGGAAGAGCTCCCACTTAATCTACTTTTCTTTCCTTGCTGCAATCTTTACTCTGGGCAGCTTTTTCTTCCATGCAAGTTGTTGAACCTCCCTAAAAAGAAACTTATCCACTTAACAGAAATAAAAATGCTTTATCATGTAACTTTGCCCTTTCACCCATCAAAGTAAAGACTAAACATGAGAAGGATGGGGAGTTTGTCTAGGCAAACACAGCCAGGATCTGCCAGGCTGTAATCATCTTCCTTTCAAGCTTTTGTGTTCTTAACATCTGTCAGTATTGAGCTGCCCTGCACCTCTGACCTATACCCAGCACCCTTTCTAATCTGAAATCTGCTTAGCAAAAGAGTATTCAAAGTACCTGGAGAGGCACACAGTTGGGAGCCACGTGTAAGAAGATGTCATCAGACCATCCTAGGATTAGGACTATCAGGGATTCCTCTGGCAATTGCAGCCTCTCCAGCAAAAAGGCAGTGACCAGTCAGCAGGCCCACAGTGCCAGTTGTCAGTTTTGTCACCCATGCCACTGGCGTTAAAGGCAAGGAATACTCACCCATGGAAAGGAGAAAGGGAAAAGTAGGGGAAAGGAAACCTACCTGAGCTACCTGAAAGTAATTTTGTGTGAGGCTTGAAAGACCTTGTCAATATTATACAAAAGATGGGACTGAGTGACAACTGAGATACTCTGAGAGGTTCCCTGATTACCAGAAAAGGAATTACCATCTCTCAGGAAGAAATTCACTGAGCAGTTTGGTCCTGAGGCCACCCTCAGAGCACACACAAAGGGGAGACAGGGAGATGAGAGCTGTTTTGGATGAGCTCATGCCAGTTCTGGAAGTCTCAATCCCTCCCACCCAGAAATTGTAGCCTTTTTTAATGGAATATTTATTCAGATTGTCATGTTCCTTTCGGCTGGATGGAGGATCTAGTTCTCATGCACTTTACAGTCACTGTTGTGCAGCTTGCAGGAAGAAAAGGAGATGGTCAGGGCATTTTGAAGGGATGGAAGAGGGAGATTCCTGCCTTTCAATCAGTGCAGTTAACACCACCAAACACTGCCTTTGTGCAGTGCCTGTAGCTCCGTGCAGGCTCTGTAGCACAGAGCACACCAAGCTTTGGAATGATAAGTGAGAGTAAATACTGCAGTAATTCATATGCTGCCCATCCCCCACACCCTGACCTTAATGGAAACCACATGAGGAACACAGGACATGGGGAAGATCACTGGGAAAGGCAAAGCTATGCAAACAATTAGCCACTGAGCATGAAAGCTGGCAGCTACTTCACACCTCTCTCCTGCCAGGGAGCCCCTCTGGCCCCAGCTTTCCTAAGCACAAACTGTACCTTCTGTCACTGCCCTGAGGTGGGAAGTCAGTGAGGACACAGTAGACCAGGAAGAGGCAGAAGGGGCAACTTGGCTCTCCTGCTCCCAATCCTTCTCCTGCTGGAAAGAGTCAGCTATCTTCACATCCCCAGTGGAATATTGTTATTGCTATTACTAGACTCTCAAGCAGACATTCATTTTCTCATGACCTAAAAAAACCCCAAACCAAAAACAACAACAAAAAGAAAACAGAAGAAAATAATTTCTTCAAACTTTCCAAAACAATTAATCTTCAGACACCAAGCCTGAAGCATTTCAGTCAAAAAGCAGATGTTTAAAAAGCTCTGCACATAGATCAAAATAGGGCTTAGAAAGTCCTGAAGGAAGTGTGTAACTACCTTTACAAAGCTATCACACTCAAAAGGGAATTAACATCCAGAAGAAGAGATAATCCACAGGGTGAAGCTGACCTACAATGATGAATAAGATTCTCTGAGGACCCTGTATGAAATGACTGAAGCAATGATTGCTTCTCACAGAATTAAGTGGGTTAGCACTGTCCATTGAAAAAAGGCTGCCACCATCTCAGTCTCTAATATACTGTCTTCTTATATCATTTCCCCTTCATAGAGTTTTCAAGGGAAGGTGATGCAAGGAATTACTGAGTCACAGTAAGGTAGGGGAAAGCACAACAGTGGGTGTATGGGCTGTGTATATGTATCTGCATATGAGCACACAAGCCATATGGATGCTCTTCCTGAGACATTTCCATTGCATTCAGTGGATTACTGACCTCAAATGACATTCTTGCTGTGTTCTCTCACTCAATAAAGTGAAGAAGCTCACACACCTTCTCTGGAATCTCTAATGAATTATCTAAGAAAAATGTTTTGTTATTAGTGCAATACTCTTAAGTCCTGGGGCTGCAGAGCTCAGATTACAGCTTAACCACTACCCTTGTGTGTGCCACACGGGGAAACACCTAACCTCACTTTCCCTTAATCTTTCTTTAACATAGACACAATATCATATGTATCAGACACTTAAAAAGAATCTTATCTGCAGATCGTGAGAGCTTTGAAATCTTCAGAATGAAGCAGATGAGAAAGAGGATTTTTTTTTTCAGTTTTTTGAAGGCATCTTTGATAAAGATGATGCCAAAAGAGAGGAATAGGAGTCAGTTTGTAAAAAAATATAATAAGGTGAAGAAAATGTGAATTTTATTAACTGAAACTCATCTATTCAAGTAATCTTGGAACTGAAACCACACTGGAAACAAGAAAGATGATTCTGTATCGATCATGGGATTCATTATAATTTTTCAGTGTATGCATTTGAAAGATGCAATGTCTACAGAAGTGCTCCCTAATGTATAAAATCCACTAGCTGCCACTCTCAATTAAATGTAGTTAATGAGATCTCTGTTCACCCTATAGAGAAGAGGGTTGTGTCTCCATAGTTTATTGAAAATGGAGTTAAAACATGGCTGGGATTTTAATTGGTTATTGTGGATATCACCACGACATGTCTCCTATGGTCTGTCTGGAGTATCTGAGGTTCATAAAATCCAATAAAGCATTTAAATAAAATCCAATAAATGCCTGAGGCTCTGGGCTTTAATACCAGAACATGAAGCAGACATACACAGAAATGACAATTGACAGGATATCCCTTGCTGATCTATACATAACAAAGGAGAAGCAGCTTTCACAGTTGTATTCCCCTCCCCGAGATGTAACAGGGCATGGCTTTATCCCACATCGAGCAGGTGCAAGAAAAACAATTTAGAGCTGTGCTGCACTGATGTGTGCCAGAAGGAAGAAGTGTCACCTGGGAGCTGCCAAAGGACAACAGCTCACTCTTTCTTTTGGGGACTCATGCCTGCAGGAAGGACACAGCTATTGTGATCCTAGCAGCTGGGGGCTGACAAGGATGGGTGCTGGTGCTGACAATTAGGAGTCTGTTATCTTCTGTGGTTTTCTGGTCAGAGATTATTATGGTCTAATTTTAAATGGACAAGTGAAGTTCACCTCACTTCTCTGTGGAAGATTTTTTTTCCATAAGAAGACAGAATGGAAGGTGGCTTTAGCTGAAATTCCTCTTCATTTTATGCCTTGGCCCCCAGTTCATCCCAAAAAACATATTGACCCCTTCCACTGACCTCTTTCCACAGCTTACTGAGAGTTCCCTTCTTTTCTGGAAAGGGAGCAGGAGGAAAGCTCAATTGGGCAACCTCTGTTTGACTTTCCTTGGAAAATTATTTCTCTTCTGGTCACCAGTAAAGAGGAAAGAAAAGCAAAGCAAAACAAACAAACAAACAAACAAAGCCAACATTGTAAATTCAGCACAATTTTTTTTCATCTCAAAGTGTCTAAAAATACTCTGGAATTATTGAGCTGAAAATCACAGTTATAATAAAGTGGAAATGATCCCATCAGGCAAGACAGGCCAGCTGTATCATTACCGTTGCTGGGCTGAATCCTCAGAGAGACCATTACACCATCAGCTGAGCAATTACAAAGTCTGTAATTGCACTCCCTGCAATAACTATCCTAAAATGGGCACTGGCCAAACAGATCAAGCAACAGCCAGGGAAACCTGGGGGCAGGGTGAGGACTTGGTGCCTTGTTGCAATAGCCTGAGTGCTACTGCGTATTGAGTGTTAAGCAATTTTCACTCACCTGTTTCTCGTGCAGATGGACCCTCACATTTGGAGCTGTCCTCAAAACACTGCTTTGATCCACACGTGACAGCAGCCCCTGAGCTCTCTCCATAACATATGTGGTTCTTAAAAAGTTCCAAGCTTTTTGGATGTGACCTGAATATGGTTCCATAGGCTCTAAGTTCCCAGCAAGCTGTACTGACTCGGTACAAAGAAGCTGCCATGTTGGTAAGCAGCAGCTTTGTTAGCTGGTGGTGCTCACCAGCTGTGGCAGGAGCCACAAGTTACAGGTGGCAGCAGCAGCACATCTCATCCTGCCACAGCTGAAAGGAACTTTTCATTGTGATTAGCCCAGCTGGCTCTGCTTACAGCAAAGCCAAGTTTGGCCTTTCCTTTTCCTCTCCCTTTTTTCCTCCTGTTCTCCTTTGCTTCTGGAGCAAGCCTATGCAGGTCTTGTTAGGCCTCATCTGAAAACATCTCTTTTCTGACTCTCTAGTTTAAGGGCTGTTTCTGTCCTGCAGTATGATTCGGCTGTGCTGTGCTAGATTGCACTTTTTGGGATTACTTTGTTTTCCTTGGCATAGCAGGGGCTGCTGTGCAGCAAGGGGAGGACTGGGGAAAGAGAGCTGCTGATTCATTGCAGCTGTTTAAACAATCCAAGCACCTTATCCTCTCCTTTCCTTCCAAAAGCCCCACTCAGCATTTCAAGGCCAACCTGGTCTCCTGCTCGCTTTTGTTTTCTTGCCCATTAAAGTTGTGGTAGCAGCAGAGGTATGTTCTTGGGTCGTTTTTTCTTCAGCCAGGATCCACCTCCAGGTCCTACAGAGGCCAAATCCACAACTCAGAGTAAACATACAGCACCAGCACTCCAGCTCCCCTTACTCAGGGTTCCATGGACACTAATTCACTGGCTGAATGCAGGCTGCATTTATTGCCACATCCAGGGTGATTCTGTAGGGAAAAGAGGAAGATATCCAGAGGGCACACCTTAGCAAAAAGCTCCAGTGATTAATCTTACACTGTACCAGGAATATTTTCAATTTTCCTTGAAGGAAATCTTGGCAGAATATACTAATTTAAATTTTGGAAGGGGAAAAAAATGTAGTGGCAAGACCAACAAGAGAAGTCATTCTTCTGCTGGTAGTAGAGGAATTGGTCTGCCAGACACCAGAGGCTCCATACATTTTCAGCAACAGCTTTTCCTGAGACCAGGGGCTGAATGTGGTATTTATAGCAGGGAGATTCATGGCAGTGAATCACAACACAGAAGTCTGAGAAGGCAAACAAAAGGACTCAGAAGTAAAACTTGGTATGCATGAGACCTGGGTTTTAAAAATTGCTGGAAGAACAGTGATTAAGATATATTTACACAAGTCCTGTGTTCTTTTGAGGTGAATTATATGACTTTATGTTTGGAAGGTGTTGGGAAGGGCAGAATAACTTTGGGGCACCAATATAGGATTAAAGGAATATAAAATGCATTCTGTCACCTAGCAACCCATGCATGTGGAAAACCACCACAGTGGATTTACAGAAACTGTGGTCTAGCAGGTGGTCAAGCAGATTTTAAATCTGCAGATCCTGTTTCTGCTCTTGTGTTAAACAATATTGTGCAAATTTCCTCACTGCTCTGATTTTGTCTTGCCTTTGTCTTACTCAGCTAAAAAACCTTTGGTAAAGAATGCTTGGATACAACCTGCTATAGCAGCATCATGAACTTCATCAGCACATCCAGACACCTTAATAATAATGATAATTGAATATGTTCTGTAAAGATCACACTGATTAGTACATTAGAGAAAAATGGGAGAGACACTTAACAGGATGCTATGAGACAGAGGAAGGGAGAGAGGGATGGATGGAGAGAAACATCCCTAGGTGAGTATGCCAAATAAAATGGAATTATCAGGTTGACACAGAGCATTTATGCTTTGCTCACTGAAACATTATCATCTTCACATTATGCACAGACACTCAATGGAAACAAAATGCTATCAAGTGAGGCCAAAAAGCAGAATTCCTACGTGCGACTGTGGTTTGGGACACGCGTTCCCATGTTCTTGGCATCTTTCCTTCCTGCTAATAAGAGAAAGAAAGCATGTGGAAGCTGAGTTCTGCATGGGAAACTCATGTATAGCTTTGGGCACTGAAAGAATGAAGTTATGTGCTGGAACTGATCTCATACATGGAAGACCTCTGGAGGGAAGGCAGAAGCCAGGGTACACTGGGAACATGCTCAACACTGCTTTTCCCCAAGGGCTGGATTTTGTCATGAAAGGACCACTATTTAAGCAAATTGTATGCTTTACTCGTGAATGAGAGGGCAGTGGTGAATACTGTTTTACTTTTAGTACAGAAATATCTTTGACATGGTCTCCATGGTACCTTCACAGTCAAACTGATGACATTTTGTTTGAATAGGTAGACAATGAAGAGAAAAACAAAAGGAATGTCTGGGCTCAAAAGGTAGTGCCTGGTTGTTCCTGGGGATCAATACAGGGATAATGTTTTTTGATGTCAAGTGTTGTCTGTGTTAAAAAGCTGGACTTTGGGACAGAGTGCACCTCAGCAGGTTTGTGGATGGTACCAAATTTCAGTGTTACAGGACAGGGTTATTATTCAAAGGGACATTGGCAAGCCAGAAAAATACAATGAGAGGAACTTGTTGGAGTGTCAAGAAAGACAAATTTAAAGTCCTTCAGCTGATACAAGATAACCCTATGCAAAACCAGCAGTTTAGGTATCTGTATTTCAGTTAATGATATCTGTCCTGACCAATTGTTTAACCCAGACAGGCATTTCTTGACAGCAGGTGGGCCAGCCTTCTCAGAGGGAGCCAGGCAGTATGGAAGGAGCTGAACTTAGTCCTGCCATCAAATGACTGCTGAATTTGTCTTTTTGTTTTGAATATGTGGAACAGCACTTAGGATCCCATCAGTCTATTTGAATTCAATCAGCATGGGACTAGCTGAGATATGAGAAAAATTTTTTTAAAAATTCCATTTTTCCTGGCCTGTGGATTACTTTCTTTCAGTAACATTTCTGAGAAAATAGTATGTCTCTCTAAGTCGTAATGCAGCCAGAATGGACACTGAGCTACAGCTGTTATCTCAGAATTGGCCACGTATATATATATATTACACATTAGTATAATAAACAGTTGATGTAAGCCAGAGTAGAACCAGGCCCTTAGATATTTATCTAAATTAACAGAAACACATTACTGTTTTGATAGCAGATTAATCAAAAGGAGTTTCATGTCTTATCACAAGCCTTTCCCCCTTCTCTCCCACTTCTCAAGGAGGCTGTAGGAGAGTGTATGTATCCCACCCCTGTTTCCCACACAATTGCTACCTCACCTGTCTTGCACCAGTTGTCTAGAAAAATGTGGGGTTTTTTAAAATCAGTAAAAGTTCAGCTGAGAAAGAAATTAAATTGTTTCAGTCTGGATTGGTAGGATCCCATCCCATGTGGACACAAGCATCTTGAATATAACAAACATTTTAGAATTAAATTGCACCCTTGGTTCCATATGATTGACTTCCCTGGGATTGTGCTGACAGAAATAAAACCAGAACTCCCCAGATTTCAATTAAGTAGATAAGTTATTGTCTATGCCTCCCTTCCTGTTACTTTGAGAAAAAAAGTTCATTATTAACTTACAAGATTGTCAGACATGGAATGCTACAGTTGTCAGGTTCTGTAATATATATCCTGAAAAGATATTGTGAAGACTAAATATAGAGACATGATGTGAATCAGAGGGCTGAGGGAGATCAGTGTACCAGGTATGAGCCCCCTTGGTGTTGCCTCGACAACCCAGCTCCAGGTATTGTTTACAGTTGTATTTTGTTCCACGGAATGCAATATGGAGGAGTGTGGGATGGAGGCTGCTCACTCCCAGTAGTTGACCACAGGAAGCCAGACCATAGTCGTTGGCAAAGATAGGTTGCTGTGAATGTCTCAGACTGCACATCACCAAAGCACTCTGTAGACTCATTTGGCCTATTTACTTCATTGCAGTGCATATTTAAATTTAAATGGCAGCTAAAAGCCCAGGGTAATGACCTCATCATCATTCAAGTATTTTTCCAATTGCTTTTCTCTTTCTGCATCTGCTGCTCTAAGGCAGGTCCTGCTTGACTTACTTAGTCTTCAAAGGTGACCCTCTAAAGAGGAGAGGGTAAGAGAGTAGATGTTGTGTACCTGGACTTCACTAAAGCCTTTGACATAATTTCCCATAGCATCCTCCTGGAGCAACTGGCTGCTAAGGCTTGGATGGGTGTACTATTCACTGGATAAAAATCTCTTGAACGGCCAAGCCCAGAGACAGGTGGTGGCTGGAGTTGCATCCATCTGGTAGCCAGTCACAACGGTGTTCCCAGGGCCCAGTGATGAGACCAGTCCTGTTTAATGCCTGTATCAACAACCTGGATAAGGGCATTGAGCATTCCCTCTGTTCACAAATCACACCAAGCTGTGTGGGAGTGTTGATTTGCCTGAAGATAGGAAGGCTCTGCAGAGGGATCAGGGTAGGCTGGATCGATGGACTGAGGCCAACTGTGTGCCTCTCAACAAGGCTCAGTGCCAGGTCCTGCACTTGGGTCACAACAACCCCAGGCAGCACCACAGGCTGATGGAAGTGGGGCTGGAAAGCTGCACAGCAGAGTAGGACCTAGGAGGGTTGGTTGACAGCAGCTGAACATGAGCCAGCAGTGCCTAGGTGGCCAAGAAGGCTGATGGCAACCTGGCCCATATCAGCAATAGTGTGGCCAGCAGGACCAGGGCAGTGATTGTCCCCCTGAACTCAGATTAGATTGGATAATAGGAAAAATTTCTTCCCTGATGGGTTATCCAGCATTGGAACAGGCTGCCCAGTGAAGTGGCTGAATTTCCATCCCTGGAGGCATTTAGAAGGTGTGGCACCAAAGGACATGGCTTAGTGATGGATTTGGCATGGCTGGGTTGGACCTGGCTGTCTTAGAGGTCTTTTCCAACCTAAATAATAAACTCTATTGCTGTGTAATAGATTTAGTTTTATCCCCAACACCCTCAATATATGTGAGAAGCACCAAACAGCAGTGAAAGAGCACATTACCCTGAGAAAGGTACAGAGCACACTCCTCAGAGAAAGGCACTTATGTGCTCTTCACAAATAATATAGCAAATAAAGAAGCAGAACAACTCCTACACTGTGTCAGAAATATACTGTATTATTAAACCTAATACTTCATCCTTCACAGGAAAAGAAAATATTTCAATTCCTGGTTTTTAATCTGTTATAGACCCAACAAAAATTTTGTAAATTTTCCATCCAAAGAAAATCCTATTTGTATATACTCTCAGAAAACATTCATTCCAAAATCCTGAAATGTTTTTCTGAACATGTTTTCACAGTATTTCAGGATATGAGAGGAACTATGACAACTGCTGACATAAAGCTTAATAGAATAATGGAAATACTCTATTACATTTAATCACTAAGGGCACCTGCTACTTAGTACTGATTGAAGCAACTTATCTTAATTTCTAGATCAAGTGTCTTCTTTTAGTGCCTTAATGAAACAGTGTGACATACAAGAAAAATTACTTCACTTTGCATATTGCCATTTAAATGATTCAGGGGGGAAAATCAACCCAAACAAATATTTCAGTACTTTCCCTGTTTTGTAAACATCTAATTTTCCATAAAAACCCTTCTACGACAGAAGTGTCTCTTGGGTAACTTCACTCTGTGTACAATATGAGCACATTCTTTGGAATGTCCCATTTCAGTTCTGTTCAAGCCACCTCATGTTGGCTTCAGCAGGGTAGGTGTAGGCTCCCTCCATTCCAAAGCAGAAATGCTCTCACTGTCATGCTGCACCAAGTTGAAAATAGCTGGTTTAGTTAAGGCAGGTCGAATCTACATAAGCTTAAGGCATTAAAATGAAGGCTCTAGCCTGTCAAAGGTAGGGGAATATCAGTAAGGATGTTAGTAAGTGTTACTTCAAAAGCAGAGGTGAGATGACAGGGGCTTGGGAGGAACCGTGTGAGCTGGGATCCAGTGAGGAAGGAGAGCAATCAAGTGGTGCCAAGAAGGGAAGCAGGAGCTTGCGAGCACCTAATGCAGGTGCTGAACCACATGGGAAGCTCTGTGTGCCCAGCCCAGCTCACCATGAGCACCCCGGAGGGTGCAGTAGCTAACCAATTCTCAAAATCGGTGTACATATTACACAGCTTTTCTGTTTTTCTCTGCCTGTGCTGCTTCTCTCCCTTCTAAGACAATTCCTACAAGGGATGGCAGTTGCATTGTGCCCTCAGCTGCTTTGATTCTGGTCCTATTTCCTACTCTGGTGTGTCCCCTGAGGGCCACTACTATCCTGCTCTTCCCAACCCCACCCTATTTGTGTCCTTTCCTCTCAAGGCTTAATTTCCCTGACTTTGATCCTTTAATTGGCTGCTTCCCGCTCTCAGCCATTAGCCTGCTTCCCTGTGTGCTGGCCAGCATCCCATTATTAATCAACATTTTGAGAAAAGGGTAAACCATAGGACTGAAATGCACCCAGCAGCACATAACTGTGCTGTAAGGGGGCTGAGTAAGCCAGAAAACCAGGAAAACATATTCCTTAATGAGGAGCGTTTGCAGTCACTGTTACCTGAGGCTTTCTAATGAGCACCAATCTTCATCTTCCTTGTCTTAGTCCAGTAATTTTGCAAGATCTTGTAGCAACCAAGACTGTGCCACTCACTGCAAAACCGAATGATGAGAACTCATACAAGAAAGATTTTGTGGATAAAGATTGTAGCCAGTGGCAGTGTCACAAAACAAAACAACTTAAATACTTCAGTGTACTGTACGATAAGGAGCTAAGACCAAAATGAAACCCTTATAAACTAATCACAGATGTGCAACAGCTAGTTAGGAAACCATCTTCTAGTATGTGGGAATCCTTGACATTTCTTGTATTTTAGAGAGATGCATATGACTTGGAAGAAACTTCCTGAAACATTATAAATCCACTCTCAGGTTCCTTGTCTACTTTCCAGGTGAATGTCAGACTGTTTTGGTGTCTTTCTCACTTTTCTGGTATGAGCTGCCATTTTAATCAAACCCAGCATAATGGTAGAGTATCTCCCTAGAAAAACCCAATATGTAAAAAAATCACCAGCTGCTTCTCAAAACAATTCTTTGGACTTGGAACGATTTCCTTCATGATTCTGATGAGTCTTCAATCCATGAAGTTGGGTGTAGGGAGAATAAAATGAGAGAGCAGCATAGTTTCAAAGGCAGTAGCAGGGAAATACAAAGGTAAGCTAAGATGAAAGGGAAAACAAAAAGGGAAAAGGAAAGAAGAAGAAAGGACCGTGGAATGCAGAGCAGTGTGGAGAGCTAATTCTCTTCCTCTGTCAGGCCAACAGCTAGATTTTTTTCCTGAGACTGATCTGCCCACCTCACAGCTGCTTAGAACATGAGCTGGGGGATGGCAGGGGAAGCAGAAAAAATAGCAGTTCATTGCCAAGCAGAAATTACACTGGAAACAGGCGCCTGGGAATGTGCAAGATGGGATTTGCAGGCACAGCCATGCAAGGTGAAGAAGGAAGTCATATTCTGAAAGGTAGGAAAGGCCACTGAAGACAGTTTAGGGGTTCAATGTGATCTTCCTCCTTCAGAGTAAATTCACACCATTTGGAAAAAGAAAATTTAAATAAAAGGAAATGGCAATAAAAGTTATTATTTTTATAAGAACATCTACCCCGTTTGTGCTTACCCTCAGAGTTTTGGGTCTCCCTGACCTTCAGTTGCATGATGTCCCTTCAGTGCACTTGGGCAGTGACCCAAGTCCAAACCCACAACGCACTTGCTGCCTGAAAACTTGCCACTTTCACCCACTGCAACAAATCTTCCGGACAGTAGATTTCATGGGTCTGCTAACTGTGTGCATTTCTATTTGGGACCATGTAAAAGCACAGACTGTTCATCATTCAAGGTTTGCTTTGCTGCCATGATATCACTGTCTGGGACTGATATTTTTGGTGATGGCCAGAAAGAGCAATAACATACTTTTCCTCATGTTTTGATTATACAGAGGAACTTACATGATAACACTATTGAAGTTCAGAAGGAGAACGAGTCAAGTTACTTTAAAAGAAATTTCTAAGTGAAAACTTATAAATTGGGTTTTCAAAACTTTATAAAGAAAATAAATAATTGTAGGGAATTTGATAATGACAAATATTTCTAAAAAACGGTAAAATCCCCAACTTCCTTTTTTTTCTCTTTCTAGTAAGAAAAAATGAAAGTAAGAATAAGAGAAAAAAAAAGACTGTAAAAAGCTAATATTTAACTTTGAAATTGAATTCTAATCTAAAAATATAACTATTTAAGTATTTTAGACAAATGTATGAATGTTTCATTTATGAAGCCTTATCTTAGGGGGGAAAAAGTGTGAACAAAACTTCCAAAAAGAACTTTGTAGACAAGGTATGAATTTTCAGATAGTGTCACTATTTCCTGTTTTCAATTTAAAAGTCCAGCAGCAGAGATGAAACTATTTTCCCCAGAGAAACACATAACACTGAAGTGCACAAGGTGAGAATAGTTTAGAGCCGCAGTGATGGACACCAGCTTTCTGATAGTGCTGTAAGTCAACTGGTGGCATTCTGTATAAAGGGCTTTAAGTTGTGTTTATCTGACCTGACAGCAGTTAGAAGTACATTTCATCCTTATCTATCAACTCCAAAGCTGATCTAACTGAATAAAGGATGATTTCCATGGAGGGCTGCTGCCCACAGTTGTACTTAGACAAGCAAATGCAGACTTCATGTGGCCTGAACCACATACAGACATTTGCATCAGTGCAAACTAAATACAGAATGTTTTTCTATCCAGAATGGCAGCACTTTACATTTTCTTGCACATCCTCAGAAGGAAGGAGTCCACAGGGTCAGGACAACAAAGAATTAAACACAGAGCGTGTCTGAGACAGGGAGAGTGCAATTATTATGAGTTACAACACTGTCAGGATTAACATGTCTCTTTAACAAAACGTGCAAAGGAATCTCAAGCCATTAAACTGTCTAGCTCCTAGCTATTATATTTGATCCATAAACAGTACCTTCAACAGTACAGTGCCCTCTAGCACTGTAATAAAGTATCAACCATTAGTTAATACTTACCCTCCAAATTGCTACTTAGAAGCCTCTTTAAGTCCTCCCATTCAAAAACCTATCAAAAAAGAACAGCTGATTCTGAAAGGGCTGCAGTCCCATTTAGAATCAGTGTTTGACTGTCTTCAAACTGTTAACTCTTCCTCATCCCCAGGGGAAGCAATACTATCCCTCGTATTTTACTGGTTTCTAAATTAATGTCGTGATTAAGCTTCCCCTGAAGTTTTCAACAGCTCCTTATGACAATGCAGGTTACTCCCTGAAACAGGAACGACAGTAACTGAGAACTGGGAGCAGAGTTTAAGAAACCATGTTTTTGAAATGTGGCCAGGAGCAAAGGAACTAGATGAGAAAAAAAGTGGAGTAATTGACACCATATTATACAATACAGTGGTAGCTGGATGTGTAGAACCATAACAAACTACACTCACTTTTGAGTCAGGATGAGCTGAGCTACCTCCTCACCACCCCATGTCCAAATGCAGCTAAACTGTAAGAACAAGATTCTCCTGAGCATTGGTCAAAAGAGCTAATTTATAGGAGCGGGATCAATCGCAGCTGCTTTGATCCCAGACCCCTAGACTCAAAGATGACAAAGCTTGGTGTGATTGTCCTGTAGAAAGGGACCAGAACATGCCACAGAAAAGTAATTTTAACAATCATAGAATCATTGAGGCTGGAATGGATATTAAAGATCATCTAGTCTCACATACCCTCCCATGGACAGGGACACCTCCCAGGTTGTGGATAAGGCTCAAGGCCTTATCCAAACAAGTTCATTTCTACTGCTGCCCACCCAGGGGGACAGCTCAGGGTCTGCAGCAGCATGGATACAGTAAAACAAGTGAGTTTGGTGAACTGGGACTCATCTCAAGTGCCTGATTTCATACTATGTGTCTGTTTGCAGTGTTGAACAAATGCAATACTCACTACATAATAAACTTTCTTCTTCAGTGGTGCACTTCTAACTGCTTCTTGAGTTGCTGATCCTGCCACATCTGTACGGCACTTCAAGCTTCTCCCAGGTTCCTGTACTTGGCATTTAGAGCTTCCTTGTAGATACAGGCATGGACCTTATAATTGCAATCACACAGAACCACTTACCCAGATTCTGCTGCATGGAAAGGGGGCTACAGAGACAGAGAAGCTCTGTGCCTTTCCCCAAGTACTTCTTTTGCCAAGATATATTAGGCTGTGCCTTTGAGCTGTAATCATTACTTTCCCCCAGTCCTGTTTTGACTGTAGAGGACATCCCCAGTGACCAAAGAAGAATGGATGAAACAGAACAAAGAAAAAGGAGATATTTTCCCACCCTGTATTCCAAATATCT
The DNA here is from genome assembly GCA_013401135.1 of Cettia cetti. Lineage (NCBI taxonomy): Eukaryota > Metazoa > Chordata > Aves > Passeriformes > Sylviidae > Cettia > Cettia cetti. The sequence continues at coordinate 81,109 of VZUI01043768.1, read as the reverse complement.
GTGATATGGATGTCATGTACAGCAGACTATATCTATCCCTAAAAGCAGCAGGGAAATTGCACTAATTAAGTATACAGGCTGATTGTTGTCTCAGTTCCTGTCAGTTCTGCCCTGAAAAAGGAAACAAAGAAGAGATTGTGGAGACTTCAAGAAGCATGGATGAGTTTTTCCCACAGTTTAGGATACTTACAAGTCGGAAAGTCAGGAATCAGTTCAGTTGCCATATTCTTCCTCCCTTACCTGTTTCATCTTAGGAGTCAGGGCCTGTTACTCCAAGCAAGGTCCATTAAGTCAGTGTGGTGGGAACTCTTGGCAGTCAAGAGAATCTCTGGGCAGTAGGAGTCAGTCATCCCCAGCTAGCAATCTACTCCATTTGCTGATTGGAAAAGGACACAGAGAGTGCCCCAGTACTGCTAGCATCTGAATCTGGGGGATTAGGTGGAATGCAGAATATGATAAGGGGTTTGGAAGCAAGAAAGGGAATCACAGCCAGAAAATCCCTCTTCACACGGCCTCCTTCTATCTCCTCCAGTGGCCAGTAAGATGCTTTTGTTTCAGCCTCTGTTTTCAGTCTCTTTGGTCAGAAAAAAAAAGGAGCAGCTGGAAAATACTTTTCTAAAGGCTGTGGTAAAGTCAGTTCCCCCAGCCCACATGGAAGACAATCAGAGCAATTCCCATTTTTTGCTGGAAGGCTTCTCTCACATGAACTGCAAGATCTCTGAAGTGCTGTCAGTGTTATTTGGAAATAAAAGCTACAAGGAGGTCCTATTTTAAAACACTCTATGTGTAGAAGCCTTTAACTACATGTGCAGAGCACTGTGAGTTACTGTACCTATTGTATAGTTTGCATCACTCATTAATTGAGGCTGGGACTGCTGATAACTGACTTTCCATAAACCCAATATATTTAAACAGGCCCACAAAAGGCACACATGACCTCTCAAAATACTCCATCACATGGAACTATTTTGAAATAAATCATGTGCTACTGGACTTTGAAGTTGTGATATTATGTATGAAAAGCCAATCTTGTCTTTCAAATATCTCCCTCCATCTCTGATGTAGGCTTTTCCTTTCCCTGGAAGCTTGGACACCACCAAAAAAAGCTTGGCTTAATGGAAAGGAGGTGATTAGTATTCCAAATCAGGCCTTTAACCTCTTGGATGCATTTCAAAAACACATCGTGGTGAGGGATCTTGCAAAGGTTTTATTAGTACAAGCTTGGGATGCTCTGCATATCTCAGTTGTAGCTTTGCCAGTTGCAGGGTGTCAGAGCAGCAGGAGAGGCTCTGCAAGGGCTGAGGGTGACAGCAGGGCAGGCAGAGCAGTGCTCCCACCCACGAGTGCAGGGCTGCAGTGCAGGAGCAAGGAAGCAGAGCATGTCCAGTGACTCTAATCAGGGCTGGACTCAGGCCAGCAATTGCCAGACAAGTCCTCAAAGGCAAGGCAGCTCTCAAGTCAGGCTATGATTTCCAGTCACTGGGTCAGGCACCAGGGGTGGGAACATGGTCAGGCATATGCACAGCACAGCTCCAGTAAGGACAAAGGGCCTGAGTTTAGCTGTGGCTCCCACCACTCTCCCAAGTCTCTCCAGGGGGGGATCCTGCCAAGGCTCCACACAGATCTCACACAGCTTGTTTCACAGTGTATGACCCAGGTTACAGCTGCACATAGCAGACCTGATCCTGGCCACAGGCTGCCAAAACCCTTATTGGGGGCAGGGAATGTTGCAGAGCCTGTTGGTGCACCCTGGCATAGGAAGGCAGCTCTTCCTAACCTCAAGAGGTGGTAAATGTCAAATCAGAGGATGCTATACCTCCACCAAGTAGTGCCCAGTGCCTGAGGATGAACTATTTTATAACAGTCTGGTGAACAATACAAAGCTGAACTGAACAAAATGTCCAGAGCAAGCAAGCAAGCAGAAAAACATCTGTAGCATGTTATGGAGACACTCACAGAGTCACCCACATCCACACCCATTCACACAACACATCCGAGGTCATTACAGAATTCTATTTGTTTCTGCAAAAGAGAAGGAGAAAAATGTTTGAAGTTTCCTTCTTAACACATGTTTAGAACCTCTGACTCAACTTCCTCCCACTCTCCATTTGGTTTGACTTGACTCAGCATACCTTTCTCCTGCATCAACCATTTAAGTAGCATAAGTCTCTGTCACTTCAGCCCACTCATCCAGGACACCTAACAGCTACTAAGAAAGCACCTGAAATCAGGACAGCCTCCTGATACCAACACCACAAAATACAAGAGATATTGCAATACACCCTGGACACTAACCCTGGGAAAAATTATAACTAAATTCAGGCTGGATGTTGAAGAGTATCTTATTTGCTGCAGGAGGAAAATAAAACACAGCCCTTACAGAATATATCCAGTCATTCTCCAGCAAAACCATTTGGCTGAGAGCTTGTCATTGCTCAGTCAGAACTTCAGGAGTGTACATCAGCACTGGTATCCAGATCCAGAATATTTGCCTTCTCCTAACACCATGCAAGCACTGTTTCTCAGGTGATGGCACAGAGAGACACTGAGAAGATAAGGAAGCTAATTAGTGACAAGCATTAACACTATGTTTCGTCACAGTCCCTTTGCAGACTTAGAGTCAGATACCAAACCAACTCAAAGTCAAGTGAGACTTGGAGATTAGCATCTGCCTATCTGTTATATAGAGGCTGTTATGGTTATGTTTCACATTCAAACCAATAAAAACTGAAACACTCGGCACTCCAGACAGATAGCAGATTTCCAGGCTGAGAAAAAAAATGATAAAGTCACAAAGTGAATCTCTGCTCAGAAATGAGAAATGTTATCAGTTTTGTCAGTGGAAAAGCCCACATAATGCCTGCTCAAATAGCATTTGACTCTAGTATGTTTCTTCTGAAATTTTGAGATAATCTTGAAACTATGCAAAAGACATCAAGAAAGAGAAATGAGAAGCAGAGCAGTGCTACAAATTTAATCTTTTGGTGAATAATATCTCTGTGCAAACTCTGATTGCATGGTGAAGTAGCACACTATGGCAAGAGGAAAAGGGACTAGAAAAACAAGAGAAGGAAAACAAATAGTCCTATCTCACTCAACACCACCAGAGACTATAAAAAAAGGAAAGAGGCTTCTCCTGAGCTTGGTACATCCCTCTGTAGTGGGAAGGTCACAGGACAGCTTTTGAAAGTTCCTGACCTGGAGGCCTTCCTGCTCTTTGAGGGCCTCTCTTTCCACATTGTGCTATTCCAGAAAAGAGAGCCCACATCTCATAGTTGCTTTAAACACTAAGTCAAGATCAAGGTATTAGAAAAGCTGTTAAATGTTAACAGGAAAAAATGTTTAGTATTTTTGGGAGTTTCCTCGACTTGGGAGGGGAAAGGTTAAATTAGTAGGTTCACTGATGAAGAAAAACCACTGTTGAACATAGCCTAAAGGATTATTTTACTGCTAATCAGTAGACTTTATTGTAATCTGAATTAAAAACACGCTGCGGGATATCAAAGCACACAGGCTTTATCACTGAGCCCGGCTAGCTGTAGTAGGGACCACAAGAACTGAAAAACAAGACTTCAAATGTAAGGCTTATTCTATTCAATTAATTCAGCCTACAGAAGAGAAGTTTTAGAGGTGACATAATTGCTGAATATAGGGATTTACATACAGAAAAGCATTTAATAAGCGGAGGAGGCAAGCAGACAGGCATTTCAGTCTTTCTGTCAGAGACATAATGTGAACCAACAGCTGTAAGTTCAACGAGAAAATTTCTTTCTTATTTAAATAAGTTGTAATTTCTGGGAAGTCAGAACCGCTGCAGCGTAAGAGTGAAGGTCACCATCTATTGGAGTCTTTATGACAAGACTATATACTGTTTAAGAACACATACTATCTAGCTTCAGGGGGGAAACTGCAGAGGGTTATGCTCAATTTGGCTCCTTCCCTCACAAAGTGAAGATACCTCTATGGTGCATTCACCCTTCATGACAGACAGTGAAGTTTGGGATGGGGCTGGTGGCAGAGCAACCTTTTGTATGACTGTCAGCAAATGGCCCAGGCCTTGTGCAAGCAGCCAGCACCCAGTGCCCCCAGCTAACCTTGCACACGTGAGACAGCAGGCCAGCAGCCTCATGCCACAAAGGTCGAGAAGGAACTTAAAACCAGTTAAGAATAACTTGCTCAATGCAGGGATCGTGTGTCTCCCTCTGAAGCATTTGGCAGTGGCCAGAGACAGCACAGCAAAGGAGACAGCCTCCTGGGCAGGCACAGTCTGGCAGTCGCTGCATCCTTGGCACAGGCTGAGCAGCACACAGGGTGTCCTTGGAGGTCTCCTATGCATGCAGCGACCAGAGCTGACCCTACTTAATTTATGAGCTCGTCTGAGATCACAGCCTCATGTATTATGGCTCCAGGCTCCATTGAAATGAACTTTATTAAAATAAATTCCAGCTGCTTGGAAGGAGTTACAGAAATGACAAAAAGAAGGCAAGCTCCTCAATTCCCATACTCACTGGCAGGAGAAAAAGAAATAGTCAGTGGAGACCAAGCAAAATTCAGCTGGCTCAGATTGAAGGGGCATGAGAAAAAGATCTAATCAAAGAACAAGCAATTTTGATAAAATGAGATGGCTAAAAATGCCAATGCAGAACTCCCAACTAGACAACAGGCTTAAAGCAGAGAAACAGAAGGACAAAGGGTCAGGAGGGCACCTGATAAAGCTTCTGTCTGAAGGTGGGATATATTTTAATAAATCAGATTCATTTGCAAGGGGTCTCGAATGCTTGTACCTTTCCTGTTTTGTCTGTTCTCTGGCCTTTGGTCTGCTGTATTTCCTTCCCCAGGATGCCTGTGGGCTGTTAATGGAGAATATTAGGGAGCAACACCAGGATGTACCTCACTCTGCATGTTGTTGCCAGCATCCTACACGTTCATTATTATCCCTGTTCGGTAGATGCTCGTTTTATCCTTGCTTGGTTCCTGGGGAATTTCAAAAGGATGACATTTCTAATGAGGCCTGGCATTCTTGCCCAGCCACAACCTAATCAGAATTGCAGTCTGGTAAGGATCTCAGAAGAAAAACTGTGGTTTTCAGCCCTTTCATGGGTCAGCAGTGAGGAGATTAGATCTAGACTCTACCAGAGCAGCAGAATTATTCACTTTGGTCATAGGGTTGCCCACTCCCACCTCATGTATTGGCACTGAAACTGCCACTTGTAGTTCCAACAGGAGCGGGGGCAGCTAAGCTTTCAGGAGCCAGGGGCATGAGGCATTAGTGATGCTTATGTGACCTTGTCCCCTTTCCTACCTTTCTGCTTCCTAGCAATGAATGCTCATGAGCTTCTAGCACATTTCCCCAGTTTTTCCCCAGCATTGCCAACAGCCTGCTTTTCTCAAGAAATTCTGGAGTCTCTTTACAATCATTTTTAATAGTGCTGAAAATAGCCTTTTATCACCTCATGTCAGGCATCACAGACAATATGAGTGATAGTTTACCTGAGGTTCCTAGATCCAAGCCACCTACAGTGCAAGAAAACCAAAACAAACCAATTAAAAAAACCCAAAACCCACCTCAAACTAGAAGCCTGGGATCTAGTTATTTCAGAGAAGTGGAAAGAGAACATCTCTTGTATACTTAGCAAAGCAAAAACATTTACTAGATAATCCCATAAATTGGGAATATCTGCAGATCTTTAACAGTTTAATGGCATGCACTGCCACTGGGGGAAGGATGTCACACCTCAGTAAGGGGAGGTTCCACTGAATGAGATGAGAACGTTCTAGCTCAGCAGTAATTTCACTTAATGTCAGCTCTGTAGCAGGAGTTTCATGTGAATAGTGTAGCTGAAAGTCATTAGACTTCTCCCTCATGCTATCATCAACCACTTTTGGCAAGGCCTGTTAAACAGAGTAACTTGCAGAGTGAGCCAGAAATTGGGCCTGTGGAACAGACTCTTCAGATCACAAATGTTAAACCATGGAAATGGATTGGTGACAAAGAGGGTGGAGGGGAGAGAGAGAAGTTTCCACATACTATTTTTTCCCCCCATCACTACCACACATGTGGTCTACACCCCAACATATGTTTGCCACGAGTGTAGCCCAAGAGACATTCCAGATCTTACTCAAGAGCTGAAACTTGAAAGAAGCAGCCAAGTTTGAGATTAATCAAAGGGCAGGGTAATGGGGTGTGTTGAGTTTAATGGAGTCCCCATGCTTGGATTCCACAGACAAGGGCAGAGACACCAATAGCCCTGCAGTAATGACTGATCTATAGTCTGAGGCTCTCTTCAGCAGCCACTGAAGGGCTCACCTCCTAGCTCAGATTAGGTTTTCATCTGTGACTAGGCTGCCAGTTTAAGCACCCCAGGTGTGTTCCCAAAGTTAGAGAGATAAAGCACGCTTTGGGGAGCACTTGGCTTTGAAAGAAAGTTCTTTGAATTTTATGGCTCCTTCATTTCTTGCCTCTACTTCTGCCCCTCTCCCCGCTACCACCCGATTGTTTTACCAATTTTCACATCCTGAGCATGAAGGAAAATGTCTCTTCACTTAGCTAAATCCAAAGTGTGCCAAGATAGATGGTTGCTGAAGCATGAATACTATGCCAGGTCAGGACAGGTCAGAAATAAGGAAGCTAAATGTTAGAAAAAAAAAATAATTAAATACAGCAGGAGGGTAACCATGGGACACAATTCATGCTCATACAATTTTCCTAAAAATTAGAAGTTGTACATCTATGTTTCATAGAGAGATTTAGGAAAAATAAGTTTGTAATTTTGATAGACTTGGAGACATAAATCTTTAAAATTCCTGATAAGATACTACAGAAAATCAGAAATACAGATGTACATACTAATACGTTACTGGTGACATAAGTTAATTTAGGGACACCTATTAGGAGAATGGGATAGTTTATATAAATGTGTTATTTTATCACAAATGTTTGTGTACTTGGTTTAAAAGACAGCTAAAGATTAAGTGGGACTTGGGATATAAGCTGGGGATTTTTATAAACCTATAAATGAAAAGGGAGCAGAAAGGAGAAACATATTTCAATTTTATATACCCAGTACTGAGACTGGAACTAAATACAGAGCAACAGAACAGTGCTCCCAAATAGCCACTACTCTCTCTCACGGGGGGCTGGCAGGTAACATATGGAATTGTTAGATGGAAAATGACCCACCAATTTTTGGCTTCAGTAGAACATTTTTTTCCCCCAATGGAGTAAGAACAGTAACTAAATAAAAAGTCATGGAATAGACTGAATGATGCAGGTCCATATCTTATCAGAGCTGGTGCCTATGTTCAAATGATGAATTAGTTTTGGCAACTGAATTTGGAAATTTATTGCTGTTTTTATTTTTCTTCAGTGGAGGAAAGACTAGCAGTTGGAAAGGAAGCCTATTAATCTTAACATTAGAGAGGGGAAAGGGCAAGGTGTTTTACACAGACACAGGGGCTAGACAAGAAATTGTTTTTTCTAGACACAAAGAGAAATGTGCAACAGATTGCTTTTGAAGATTTTTCATTTACTGAAAAATAGAAAAAAAATATTCAGTGCACATCCCCTTTGTTCTTTTAATTCCAGGTTTTATTAATTTTCACTGAAAAATCTGTAGGCATTTCAACACAAATAAAAACCTATAGCTTCTTTCACACACACACACAAAAAAGATTTTTGCCAGAAAGAAGAAATCACAAAAGAAAGCAAACCTCTTTATCTCTTTGTAAGATGATATAACCAGAGTTTTTCTGGGATGAGAAGAGTTTGGGAATCACCTCACCCTTAGATAAAGTATCTGACCCAAAATGGGTTTGCTACTCTCCACTACGGAGCACAGATGGGAAATGCACAGTCCCAATGGGGAAATAGCCAAGGAGAACAAGGCTGCTGAAAGGGTGATGGGAGCAGCACTTGTAAATGACAAAAAATCCTGGTATCAGTTGAAAGTAGTCTGAGGAGCTCCAGCCTGCATGGAAAAGAACAAGATGATGCAGCAGATATTTAACTGTTCTCATAAAACTTTCCATTGGATATTTGCAGTGATTCCTCCTATCCCTGGGCAAGATGAACAAAATTGCCTAATTAAGTCCACATCTTTGAATGTCCCAATTAAACCAGCTCCCCATCGTCTCTTGCTGAGAGGCACCCTGCATGCCCTGATTGAAGCTGGTGGCAGCATTCAATGCAGTTTGCTGAGAGCTTATGGCTAAAAGCTAGAAGCTCTGAGAATATCTCCCATGCCAGTGAATTTGGGATGGAGCTGGTAAGCAGCAGGCCCTAGAAGGAACGTGGACACTTTAATTTGAAATGAGCCATTAGGGAAGTTCACCAACTCTCTGGTAATAGCAGGGGACAACCAGGTGCCCTCGAGGGTAATAGGGGATGGCAGCAGCTTCAGAAGAGGTTTGCCTCTTACCTCAGCAAGCACAAGGGAAACTCCCTTCTCTGCCTCCTCTTCCCTTAAACAAAACAACCCCCATCGGAGCATTTTGGAAAGGAGTATTAGTGCACTACGATGACTAAGATGACAAGGCATTCTGCAACATGGGTCTGAGGAACTGCTTCCAAGAAAGAAATCCTCATACACACAGATCACAGGAATTTGAGCCCTTTTCATATCAAAGCAATTTGCTCAAGGGCCTTCAAAGTGCATTCTCCATTCCAAGACTTAATGGAGTTGGAAACCTTCAAGGAATGAGAAAAGATAAATTTCTGCCAAAGAGTCCCACTCCCTGGATTTTTAAGAGATAAAAATGTTCCAAGCTGCTAGTTCTGCAACTAAATATGGGATAAAATGGGATATTTTATCCCATTAACAACACTGCCTTCACACTCCTTTTTCTTCAAGTCCCTAGTTTAAGAAGGGTTAGAGCAGTGGGAGGTGAGGGAGAAAGAAAAAGTACTGAAAGGAGAAAAACAGCTAAAAGACCAAGCAATGACATTTTAGACAATGGAAAACTGAAGTTATATTTAATTATATAATTGGAGTAAGGATCAAATATTTCTGATTTATTACATAGCTTGACTCCTGATTTCCAAGGAGTAGAGTCAGCACTCTGATATGTTGTGTGACTCACAGAAAAAGAGTTTCAACTTGAAACTGTAGGATAATGGTGACAAGATCAACAGCTGACAACTTTGCAGCACACCATATAAGATTTTGGCCTGTGATTTTCACATCAAGATCAGATCAGCTTGTGGCTGAGGTGAAGCCTTAGATCATGCCAAACTTTTTTTTTTTTTCCTGATCTTAGTTTTAAATCCAGTCCAGCAACCACTTGCCGCATCAAGCCTCATACATTTACCAAAACCACCAACCTCTCTGTTAAAACTACAAATCCTGAATAAATCCCCAAGACCTCTTTTAGTCCCCAAGCTCTCCTGAGTGCTTCCTAAGCCTAGCCTCACATAAGGCTGTCCTGACTGGTACCTAAATATCCATGGCCCTTCTTGGAACCAGCCTCCATTCTTGCCTTGTAGGCAAGGAAAGGCAGAACAGAATGATAAATCTTAATCCCAGCCCAAATCCTGGCTGCCTCTCTGGTGGAAAGACACCAAGCAGTTCTGTCACCTGTGCCAAGATTCCAAGCAGCCTTACAACTCTGTGCTCTCTCAAAATGCTGGAGTTAGGAATAAATTTGCTCCACACTAACTTGTATTCAGAGACCCTTTTCAGTGGGCAGCCATCAGTAACATCCTAGAAACAACCCCTACCCTGAGACCTCTGGACTTTAGCAGACCACAGTTAAGAGCAGCGTTAGGATGTTGCAATAAGCATTTTTTACTGCAGTGCCAGAGGAGCAAACATGATGAAGCTGTTGTGACAAACACCCAGTGGCTCTGGCTGGACTTGCACGGAGAACTATTGCAGAGCTAAGTGAACTCCAGGGTTCAGGTTGGATTTATAATTCTTGTTCCAAAATACAAGCATCAAAGAGTTTCAGCCAGAATCCCACATGTAGGTCTCCAAAAGTAAGTGTAAGCATGCCAGAAAGCTCCTCGCAAGCCATGATTACTTTAAGGAAAGCAATGCCTCAACAGCCTTCAATTAAAATTAGGATTATGAATGAGAAGTAACTAGAGATCCTTTTGTTCATGAATCCCAGAAATTTGTACAGGCAGGAAGATAGGGCCCCCAGACTTGTACTTTGAGTCTGCAACATGAAACTCTTTTGAACATTGGAGGTATAGCTGGGGTTAGATTTTACTTTTGGAGAAGAAGTACAGGCCATGACCGGTTCTTATCATGCAAAGCTTGCAGCAGAACAAGAAAACAGCAGCATTGAAGGGCATTATTGAGATGACAAAAGGTCTCAGCAGTAATGGTGTAGCATCAGAGTGTGCAAGAAAAATGAGGAGAATGTGAGTTGTTGTTACATAATGAAAGACTTCCATGGATTGTGTACAGAACTATGTTCAGTAGGATCCTATAGCTTGCAGGTACTCCACTAACACCACACTGTGATAAAGCCTAGGCTTAGGAAGGAATCAGACTGAATTTCTCTCCTCCCTGTCCAAGCAACAAAGTACTGCTAGCAGGCTGACCACAGCTGCTGATTTTCCAGGCACAGTCCTGGAGCATTGCTATGCCATGGATGCAAAGATCACAAAGACTGTTCTAGAACCTTCTACCCACCTGGCACCAGAATGCTTTATTTACAATTTATTTACTGTCTAAACCTAAGCCAGTCTATAGGTTGACCTTCTAAGCTCATTTCACTCCATAATCATTGTTTCTTTTTCCAGTGTTAGTTTTTAAGAATACAGCAGTAAGAGGTGTCCTTAAATCTGTTCAGCTAACCAGTTTAGCCATATATTAATAAGATTTTCCAGTGCCAGAAGTTTTCCTATACTAGAAGTTTCTTGCATAGCTATTCACTCCTCATTCTTAACTCATCTCTCATTTTATTCCAATGAGCAAGATGCTACTGAAGCCAAAGATTCCTACCAACACCAGCCTTCATTCATTCCTGAGGAAAGGGCAAACACCAGCTTCAGCATTTCTTGTTCCAGCCCTCACTGTCCTTTTAAGTAACTCTGCAGAAACCCCCCCAGTGGTTTTGGAATTTTCCACTTTATATTCATTACCATACACTATGCTCTTCAAAATTCTGGATAACTCTAACCCTGATGCAGCATGTCAGGCAGGTCCCCTTGGCACATCTGATAGCAGCCCTGATATCTGGGCAGGCTTAGCCTCAACAGCACAAATACAGGTTCTTATAAGACAAATGGGGACAGGCCTTCTACTAGGGTCTGTTGCAATAGAACATGGGTAATGGCTTTAAACTGAATGAGGGTAGATTCAGATCACATATAAGGAAGAAATGTTTTTACAGTTCTAGTGTTGAAACACTGGAACAGGTTGGCCAGTGGGGTGGTAGATATACCTTTACTAGAAACATTCAAGGCTAGGTTGGATGGGGCTCTGAGCAACCTGATTTGGTTGAAGACGTCCCTGCTCATTGTAGGGGGTTGGCGGTAGAGGACCACCAATCTAAACTCCTCTATGTTGATTTTGTGAAATATACTCCTCCTATCCCCTAACCAGACTATCAAGACATTCTCTACTTCTGTTACCAATCACTCTGCTATAAACAGGTGAGCTTAACAGTTTAAATAAACTTTCATTTGTCCTTTCATGGATTCTAACCATAATCTTCCACTGTCAGTGAGGCAGGCTTTCCTTTACTGATGGAATCTGACAACAGCAGCTGTAAGCACTACAAGCCTTCCAGTATCCTGAAATATGTCATACTCTCAACATTCCGGTCCTCAGCTTTTATCCTTACAGGATAAAATATGCAGGAAATATCTCTGCATATTATAAAACAATTACATGGGCTACTGTAGTCCTCTTCCTGCAAACAACAGTTAGCAAAGCTCTTATAAGGTCCTGCTGGCAGTAAAAGAGGATGTGACAGAAATTCTCTTAGTCTGGGAGAATAAAGCATGAAACAGTTACTTGGAAGATTCCATTATTAAGTCAGAAGCTAGCAGACTACCTTTTTCCACCAAGCTGATTTCAGGGTAGAGACAGAGACTGCTTTCTCCTCTAGTTCTGCTTTACCCTCCCCTTTGCTACTGAAGCATAGGAGTCCTCAGCATGGCTTGTGAGGAATTCATGAGGAGAGGAGAAGATCTCATTACCATTTTGCTGCCTATTAAAGAGTGAGACAATCTAGCTGTGGTAAAAAATAAATAGCTGTATGCAATTATGAGAATGGCCAGACATCTCATTTCATGTCAGGCAAGACTACTGCTTAATAGGAAGACAATATAATCCTGCTGTTGCCTTGCTCAGATGAGAGAGACTTGAGCTAATTAGCTTCCACTATAGCCAGGCATGAAATTGCCAACTTTATTTTATGATAGCCATCTGAAATGTGATGTGCTCGCTGCATCTTCTCATTACATAAAAGCTGGTGTAACCAGCTTCACTACTCTAATAAAGTGCAAGCTCTTCACTAATGACCACAAGGGCACTGAGGGAAATCTAAGAGAAAACACAAGAGAGGGTTCCCAAATCCAAGACACCTCTGCTCTGGAGCCTTGGTCCCTGGTAGGACATCTTCCCACTTCTGCTCCCAGCTCACCAGTGTGAGGAGATTCCTTGCAGCCAAGAGCCTGGACTACACAGCATTCTGCAGCCAAACTTTCTCATCCAGTTTTGGTATTCATTAGCCAAAGCAGGAATTGCTGGGGGCTCCAGGAAGAGCCAGCAAGCGTGAGAAAGAATGTTCAGTCTCGGTGTTACAGGAGGCAGGAGATTGTTTTCATAACATCTGTGGTGAGAGTGTATAAAGCAATAGACAGACTGCCAATACTTGGAACTACTCAAAAGTCAACTCTGGCAATCTCACAGATTGTTTTATAAACAACTGGTTTCAAACTGATCCTGAAGTTAATGGGAAAGTCAGCAGAGTTGCCTAAGGATAAAGGTGCTGTGGTTTCTGCATTCCCTGCTGACTACTTCCACAACAGCAGCCCTACACTGGAGTACTCACACTCAGGCACAGAAGTTCTGTTCAACCATCTCACACTGCTGGCAAGAACCAATGTGGCAAACCTCAGCAGCTGAAACACAGCCACTTGCTGCTCTACCTGTCCTGTAAGTCTCAATCTCCTGAGAAAAATTCTTCCAGAGAAATTTTCTTCCTAAATCCCTCATGGCTGGCTGCAAACTCATCCTGCTACCCTTCAGGGCCAGACCACAGCTTGGCATTTGCTCAGCAAACCAACCTACCTGGCCATGCTGGCTGGCTCCTCAGGGCAGGGCGCTGCTCCGGGGGGGCCCATTCCTGGCATTGCCTTGTCATGCCAAACCCCACACCACCACTCTGTCCCAGACACCTCCCTCACCTCCAGACCATGCATCAAGGCCTCCCCCTCCTCCTTAGGCAGTTCCTTCCTATGAGTGTACCTCACCTTTCAGAGGCTCCTTCACTGCCCCAAGCCCACCTCCCACATCACCTCACTTCCACAGGCTCATACAGACCTGGTACTCGTGCATTTCCACTTAAAAACCAAACAAGACAAACCCCTCCCCCTAAAAAAACCAACAACAACATGAAGAAACAACCAACCACCTTCAAAATACCCCACCAAACCACACACAACAGTAGCAGTGGCTGCATCATTTCAGTTTCTCCACCAGTCTCTCCCCAGCCTCACAGCACACAAGGAGACACACTGGCTTCCACCAAGCACCAACGTGATAGCAGTGACACACCTGCCACCATGCAGGCACTGAAGTCAAATCCTGTGCAAAACTGTGCTCAGTTCCCAGGGGATTGGGAACTGGCTTTGAGGAAAGGCATCCACTGATTTCTCCACACAGCTTCTCTCATACACCACATGAAGCCCACCTCACCTCTGCTCTGCCCTTTGTTCTGCAGCTCTGAAGAATAGATCAAAGTGGTCTAGAGAAGCCTCTCCAAAATATGAAGTGCTCTGGTGTCAGTCTCTTTGCCCAAGTAAAAAGTGACAGGATGAGAGGAAACAACCTCAAGTAGCACTGGGGAGTGGGGAAAAAGGGGCATTAGATTGAACACTAGAAGAAATTCTTCACTGAAAGGGTTGGCAAACACTCCTCAGTCTATCCCACCTCAGAAGACCAATACACCCTGGGTTTAGGTCACAAGTTTAGAATATAGCTTTATAATCCTATTCTGTTCAATTTCAAATCCTTTACACAATGTTTACTATGAGGTAACCACTGAGAAAGCAGAAGAAATCCCTCAATCAGAAGTTATTAAACTGTTTTCAGTCTGTTTATGCAGAAGGAAAAAAAGAAAAACAAAAACACACTTTGTTTTATAGGAACTGATACCCTCTAGGGAAAAACTTTTTAGCCAAAAGAATTCCCAATCAGTGCTTACCAGAGTTAATTACAACATCATAATAAAAGAACAACTTCTTTTCGAATACTTAAGAGTATAGTGAAAAAAATCTCTGCCAAAATTGAAGGTCTGCACTGTGCTGGGTTATTGTTCCAGGCTGTCTGCAGACATCACTGCACGAGTTATGCTATTCTGACATCATTTTGCAAGTTCAGTGCACAAAGCACATGCCTATAGTATAACATGACAGGACCTCACATTTCCACCCTAGTAAACCCTAAATAGTTTCCAGAAGTGCTATGCAGAAAATACCCAGGAAGCATGCTGGGTAAGCCATTGAGATGATCACAGGCTCTGGGACTCTTGCTGTCTCTGAAGAACTTCCATATGTCCAGTCTATAACTCTAAGGAGGGCAAAAAGAAGGAAAGAGTTATTCTGGTGCACAGTCCTCTGATCTGCTGCACTGTCACAGCTATTGCTTTGGAGCCAGTTACCTGATGGTGGCAGACAGATGATTCTGGAGGAACTGCAGACTGACAGCCTCCAAGAAAATTGTTTGGACAAGAAGAGACAACACGAAGATTTAAGGTTATGAACAGCAGATAATACTGGCCAGAGACACATGATGGAAAAGGTCTGGCACTCTGGTGACATAGTGAGGATCTGGGGTCCTGCAGGAGGCCTAGGTCTGATGTCAGTATAGTTCCTAACCTGGAGAACACTCACAGAACAAAGAGCAATTATCAGGACAATCCCTGAGCTGCTGCCATTGTTCAAAGAAACATTGTGAAGGAATGGAGGTTACTAATATCTGGGCCCTATAGGTGGGAAGGAAAAATGCTCTTATTTCCTAAAGAAATTGGCCCGTTGAAGTTACAGAAGTAGGTTTCCATACTTTCTGCTAAACTCTGGATTGCTGAGGACAGAGGAGTTACTCCATGATGCCATTCATCAGTGAGAGAGTTATAGGAAAGAAGATACCAGAGAGAAATTTAATTGAAGTGCACGAAAATACCATCCTTAGGGCCTAAGCTAGGATTTTCCCTCTCAGATTCTATACCTCATAGAGTATCTACATACTACTTGTAGCATTATCCTTCTCTTAGACTCCTATTTTAAATGGAGGTAATATTTTTGCCTGGAGAGCTGAAAATAACTTTTCTCCAGGTACACAGCATCCACTATTCCATTAATCCCTCCCCACAAAAGCCAAACAGCATGCAAACCCCAGTCAATTGTATTATTAGGAGCTTAGAGTAGAGAAAGCAGACAATTTACACCTGTGAGAAGAAAGAATTCATGGCCAGGGTTACAGAATTTACTTAGGAGAAAGTAATTTCCCATGTCTGGCAGAGAAGATTCCTGCCACAAGGCAAAAAAAAAAATGCATGAACTCTGCCAGCACACACCTGCTAGAAATTGTTTATAATGGCAAAAGCACACTTAGCAGTTTTACTAGCAACATTTTACTAATAGCTTTGGTTCACTAATTGCATATTTTTGCCAGTTTTCAAGTGTTTGAAGACTTCCATGCTAGTAGATTTTTACACTGACAAGCTTTTAGTATCAACCTGGTTTAAGACGTCATTCAGAAATCCTGGCTA
Source organism: Cettia cetti (assembly GCA_013401135.1). Lineage (NCBI taxonomy): Eukaryota > Metazoa > Chordata > Aves > Passeriformes > Sylviidae > Cettia > Cettia cetti. The sequence continues at coordinate 65,161 of VZUI01043768.1, read as the reverse complement.
CTGAGATTTATTTGTAATAAAAGGCAATGCTAGAGTGGAGTCTCAGAGATAGAGCCAGCCCATGAATTATTGAGGGTATGCTCTCCATGTATGGCATTGAGTGGTAGCATTCATGGGAACCCCAGGGTCCTTTGGCTTTTCAGCAGTGAGCCCCTGTGGCTGCCTGTTCCTCACTTTCCTCAACAATGTCACAGAGTCTGACACCACCACTTGCAGTCTGTCCATTGGCAGCCAGAAACCAGGCTTTTCTGAAGTCTACCACATTCAGCCTAAATCCTGAACAAAGCTGGCAGGGACCAGCCAAACCACCACACATGGGAGAGTTACAGGGAAAAGAACAGCTGCCACATGTTAAATTTGAGTATGTGCCATACAGAAAACAAGATGCATTGTGACCTATAGACTTACCCATAGCCACTCTAAAGCAATTCCTCTTCCCTCTCCAGAAGGAAAAAACACCTCATGGAAAGAATTATAGCAGCTTATGAGTGCTTCATGATCACACAGAACAAGAAACGTCACCAGTTCATTACTAGGGGCCCTGCTTCAGGCCACAGGGTGGTCACAACTCTGCTCTTGCAATATTAATTATTGGCCTGGGACAGCTACAGAGCAGCTTATTGGCTATGCACAAAATGCTTCCATGTGCTGAGCTTCTGCAGAGGCTGGCGCTGGGGGCTTTGCTAGACAAACACTGCATCTCCCAAGAAGTCTGAGTGTTAGGCTGATTTCTAGTTCCAGCAGCAAACCTTCACCTCTGGAGAGGAGCTGGGAGCCTGGCCCAAGGAGCAGCAGCACATTTCTTAATCTCTGAAGGTCTGAGGACTTTCTTCCTGGAATGTTTTTAGATCAAATTTATAAGTATTCAATGCACTCTCCTTCCCTGCAGACTGACAACTCAAAGGAACTGAGCCTGGAGGGAAACGGGAAAAAATGGGGACAAAGAAGCATCATGGGAATTTCCTCATGCTGAACTTCCAGAGCTAGGTAGAGCAGAAACACAAGGTTACACAGCTCTCACAGTAGTGGAAGACATGCAACAAAATATCCAACAGTGTGCTTCTCCAAAAAATGGTAGGCAAAATTATCCCTAAAAATGCCAAGCATGTAGCACAAATCATTTACGAGGAGAATACGTTCATAATTACAAGTTAATTTAGCTACCCTGCTGCCAGGAGTAACTGGGAGCAGAAGGAAGCAATCAGTGTCATCTTCTCATTCCCCTGGGACCAGCCCGGGATGGATTTCTTGGTGGAACACCTCCCTCCAGTGGCCAAAGGCAAGTGGTTTCCACAGAACTCGAGCGGTTGGGGACCCAAGCTGGGGACCAGCAATTGTCCTCAACTCCCCTGCTTTCTCCTTCCAGCTCCACAACAGGCTGAATGAAAACCAGCAGCGCCCTTCCACACCTAGGAGTCATCTGGTCAGGGTTGGCAGCTTTGCCAGGAAGTGTAGCCCTCTAAACCACGGGGCCCTGGGAAAGCATTACCACCTGATTAAAGCAGGGTGCTCTAGGTAACCAACCAGAAAGGGGAGACTCCATATAACCAAGAACCAAGCTCTCCTCAGGCACAGCCTGGGACAGCCTAAGGGAACATGTCATACTCACAGGTAAGACAGATCATTGCACTCTACTGTGGCTCCAGGATCCATTCATGCCCCTCTTGCTCTGCCTCACCTGCTCAGCGTTCCTGAAACCTTGGCTTAGGCTAGTTGCCACAAGTATTTGCTGGTAGCACTCCAGTACCTTCTCTGCAGACTTCATTCTGTTTCTTCAAACATGTATTAAGACTTAGGTCATGTTTATTACTTCCTAAAGCACCAGCTGTAAAATTCATTAGCACATTACCTTAGGTTCTTCTAAGCCACTTCAAATGTCCAGATGTACCAGCATGGTGCAGGATCTGAAGGAATTTTGAGATCTAGCTCATATCCACTTCTCAGCTGCTTAGCTGAGAAAAGCAAGATTTATATAATCTGGTCTATCTACTTCCAAAGAACTTTTCAGTCAAGGTCAGCATGTGGTGACATCAACTACAAAAAATGGCCATCTAGCTTTCTTCCTTCTCACCGTGGCAGGGCAGGGGCTGAGGAATCCTACTGAAGGTGAGTAGAAAAAAATTATATTGTTAAGCTTGCAAGAGCTGTATGCACTGTGGGCGTAGCAGCAAGCCTGTACTTTATCAGAATTAGTCCCCAAGGGTTGTGACTTCAAACTGTGCAGACTGCAGATTGGAAACAACATCGTCAAATACTTAGCTTAGGAGATAGCAGGTAATTCAAGGAACTCCCACTCAGTCAGCTTACCCTAAGACAAACAGACTTCATAAGACAAAGTTTACTTTAGAATACAGCACAGAAAAATTGTCACCTCCCCCTGCTGGGCAGGATCTTTACAGTCCACACTGATCTCACACATGTGCCTCAGACCTTTTAATACTTCGAACAAACAAGATGTCAGTGATCTGCATGTAAAGCAGAAAGGGGTGGAGAGGAAGAAAGGGGGAAACACTTCAATGCACAAGTCATAGGCAGAGATATATATTTTTTAGCAAAGTCTTTATTACAGAAATATTCACCCTCTAGACTTTTATATCTGTACACGCATTTCTTCCAGTAGGAAGATGTTGCTAAAAACAGACAAAAACAAAAAAGGAAATCCAGAATGGGCTCCTTTTTACTTGCTGCTCAGCATTGGCATCTGTAACTGAACAAGAATCTCACAAATAAGAACACATTAGAGAATAGACTTTGTGTTACAAAAGTTAGCAAGCTTTACTGCTAAGGGTGCCTTCTGCTATAGCAAAAGTCAGCTTGAAGGATCTGTGCAGAAAGGGGCAGATATCACAAAATTGAAAAGCCTTATCAGACCTCCATAAAAACCAGTTGCCCAGTCACTCTCCCCAGTCATTGCTCTGTCCAAAGATGAGGACAGAGCAAGGACCCACTGCTGATCCCCTGCACCAGCCTTTCTTCCCAGAAGGAAAACCAAGAGGGTAGTGAAACCATCCCTTGGAACTGCTACTAGGGTTATTACTACCTGCCCCACCCCTGACAGGAGACAGCCCTGGAACCACCTCTGTAAGGCAAAGGCTCTCTCACCAACTACCTTGTAAGAGGTCCCTGGCAAGGACCATCCACTTATCTCCCATACAACTTGCTGATGTCATGGTCATTGTACCACACGTAACAGCAGGAAATCTGCTGCGCCCAAGACACCTCTAAAAGTGAGGATTTGCACCCAGCTCTCTTATGTAGGCAATTGGGGCAGTGTTTCATATGCATTTCCTACCTTCTCCTGGCCTACACCACTCCTTGCTGCTGGCCGCTGGCTCAACAGAGCGAAGAGCCCAGCCTTTAGCACAGAAACCTGCAGCCTGCACAACTGTAGAACCTGGTACTTATCTGCTGCAGCACTGGCACTTGAGGCAGAGCTCAGGATGCAGCCATGGCTCCAGACCACAGTGGAGCTAGAAGAATGGACAACTGAAAAGCAGCTTATCTTTGCATCCCAGCTACAGAATCTGTACTGGGCACTGATAGCAGTGATATTCCCAATATACAGCATCAGCAATCCTGTCAGATCCCTCCATACTTATTATCTAAATCCACAGCTAACAAATTTTATGTTCATAAAGGAGCAGGAGAAGAATCAAATCAATTGTAACCTCTATAAAGTTGGCAACCCAAGAATGCAATCAGCAGAGCCAGCCTGGGGCTGAGTCCCCAGTATGCAGCAGTCTCTGAAGTAACCTCCAAGCTGACAGAAGCCAGCAAAGCAGAGCTAGGGGGAGAGGAAAAGATAAAGAGGCAAATGGGAGAAACATGTAAGTGTCAAATCCAAAGCTCAAGGGATCCATTCCAGAAGTAGCTGAGCACCAACACCACAATCTGCCAGGTCACACTAGAAATAAATAGGTAGGCTTGGCTCCCTCCCCGTGGCTTCTCGTCACACTCAAAGGGAAGAGCTCCACTGAAGGCAAGGCATAGCTGACTCCAGAAACAGGAGAAGCGAGTGTGACAGTAGCACTCTGTATTTCAGATGAGAACCTAGGCTGGAAGATGCATAGTAGGAGCTGAATCAGGTTAACTGCAAGGGACGAGAAGGCCTATAAAGCATGACTAGTTACCACCACAAAGTCACTGACGTAAGTGAAGCTACCAAAGCACTGGAATCTCAACAGAATTCCTGGCTCATGGGACTTCAGGGGGGAGGTGAAAAGATGCGCAGTAGAAGAGCAAGGGGGAGAAAAGTTATTGTATGTTAGGCCCAGTGAGTTGTAGAATGAAGATATGAATGGTATTGTTTAACATGGAGCAGGCAGCAAAAGCATCGTCCCCTCAGGGTAATCGGTGTCTCATGTGACACAAGACAGTAAGTTCTGCTTCTTGAAGTAGAAATAATCCAGAGGCAGGATGCAGGTGGCCCAAGGGCCCTATTGCCAGAAGATCAGGCTGTGTTGCAGCTCTAACAGTTCTTAGCAGAGTGGTATCAGAAATGGGATGTCACAGGAATAATGGTCAATGGTTGGACAGTCTGGGTATGAGGCAGGAATGTTCTGTTTGCTCCTTTCTCTGTGGTGCCGTAGCTCTGGAGTCAGCCAACTCAAGACTTGGGCACTTTGGTGTAGTCTTCGCTGTGTATGTTCTTGCAAAGCGAAATGGACAGTATCATCCCCAGCAGCTGGAATAAGTATGAAGAATGGGAACAAAATCAGCAACCAGACAGATAAGGTGGGAAGAACAGGTGATACAGGGGAGCAGAATACAGTGAACATCTTTTAATGACACCATACAGGTAAACAGAGTTAGTCTGCAATGCAAAGCAAATGCAATAATCGAAATGACATAAAAATTGGCGTCATAAAGATGTGACTTCATCTGGAAGTTACATTATGGGTTTTTTAAGACAACAAGTGGGATTTCACTAAAGTGGGATTTTACTTGTCTCAGTATTCTAGTTAGAGAATTGCCAAAAGTCAGATACAGCAGGCAGAGCCACAAGTAGATAAGGCATTGTTTGATTTTTAATCCAATCAACAAAAGCTGCAGTTCAAAGGTCCAGGCAGACACAACCAAGAGCTAGAACTGCACTGCCATTAAACCAGGTGTCTATTACTTGAGAAAACAGCTTTGCCTTTAAAAGAGTCTCCATGATAACACAGTATAGGTTCATGTCAGGAAATGACTTACCTCTATAACAGCAACACCAGTGCAAACACCAAGAATGATACCAAGGTTGTCTTTCAGCCACTGCTCTACACCATCCATGCACCCCTATAGAGAAACCATGGCCACAAAGAAAAGAAGCATGAATCTAAATATCTCAAAACTGAAAATCCATAACTTATCTTTGCATGCAGGAATTATCCCAGTTACATGCTATACCACGTTTCATGGAAGCTTTTGCAGGAAAGGGCAGGATCTCTGTCAGCCTGCCCCTCTTACCCCAAATTCCACAGGTTCTTCAAGCAGTAAGGACGTGAAAGAAGTGCTCTAAATTTTCAGGGGAACAAAGACAAGGCAGCCTCAATGGAAGCTTCACAGGGCCCAGACATACCCACTCACCTGCTCATGAACAGGCCAGTCAGCATATGTTGCAGTGCCATTGACAGGGTCTTCCAGAGTACAGAAACCTCTTCCTTCCACTAAGTCCTTAGATCTATTGGAGCAGGAGCACGGATACTCAGCATTGCTTTTGTTCCTCAGAATCTCATTATTTTCCCATTCCTTTGCTCCAGTCCAGCCACAGCAGGCAATCTAATAATGGGAGAGAGATCATTACAGTCTTACATTTTGCACTGGAAAGACAACTGCCCATGAAAATAGGCAGGTAAAAGTACTCAGGAGCTCTCCATGCAACAACAACAGTCAGGCCATACAGCTTGCATGAATTAGCTGCACTAAACACCACCCTGGTTACACTGAAGACCGGGACCTTATTTCCTACTAAAGAGGCACTCTGCCAGCAAAGCAAGAGTTAAAGGGCCGCGGGTCTCAGCTGTGGCCCCGGGGACAGCAGCAGCCACCGCACGGTGGCGTTCCCATGCCGCCAAGCCCAGCACACCACTGCGCGCCAGCGCCCGCCTGGGTGCAGTGCGGACCCGCTGGAACGGGGGACAGGGAAAATGTTCCAGCCGAAGAAACACATTCCTACAGAGCCACGTGATCAATCTGCTGAAGGGAAAAGCACTTCGGGAAGTCTAGCAAGGTATAAGATCCTAAGCATGGATCCCAGTGCTTGCCCAGTGGTACAGAGCAGAAAGGCTATGTCAAGGTAAAGTTTAGGGAAAATCCTTCTCTGATCGGACAGGAAGGCTGTTTCTGCTATAACAGACATGAGATACAAACAGCTGAACATCTACATCAGGACAAACACTTGGTTTCCAAAAGAGTGTTGTGAAGACACAGCCTCCAGAAGGAACTACATCTCCCTCACAAGAGGTTTGGACTTCAACTCCCAAGACTCATTTACAGAACCCCAACCTCTTTCAAATGCTAACTTCATTGTGAGACAAAGTAGACTCCTAACACTCAGCTTCCCCATCTCTGCAAAACCTTTTTCTTCTGTTCCTACATAAAAGAAGGGCTCAAGCAGTAGCCTCTCTCCACGGTAGAATCAGGCTTGAGTTCACTACCAAGGAGTTGCAACTACAGTGACAAAGCATTCATATATCATTCTCCAAGGAGAAATACTGCAGGTCAGTGTTTTGCAGACCAAAGAACAGAGAGAAGACAAATGCTGTTACTTGTACTTATACACATCAGTCTCATGCTGGGCCTGTATTTAACCACAACAGCAGCAAGCTCTCAAGCTTGTGGCTTAGCAGTAAACAGCTGTCATGACTCCAGTGTGTTTGAATACTCTCTAGCTACTCACCCTGACGCTAAAACAGAAACCATGGGCAGTTGGGTGGCTCCCAAGAGCGCTGGTACTTACAGAAGAACCATCACAATAAGCAAGCAACATGCTCCAAGTAGTAAGGCAGGTGGTGTTGCTGTCTTGCCTGGCAATAAACTAGGGACTTTTTGCTACAAAAAACATGTGCAAAATGTTCTTCACACATGTTAGTATTCAGGAGGCCCAGCAGACAAAGAGAAATGTTGGAGTGCCATTTGATAGGCTGGACAGATTAGGCCATTAATGCAGCCAACATTAGCTAGTCCTAACATCCAGCATGCAGGAATAGTTCAGGGTCTGACACAGAGCTAGCAAGCAAGACCTTTTCTACTCTGCAGGCACCAAACCTCACAGAGTACTTTGTAGATCAGCCAGATCAATGTGCAGTAGTTGTTTCTCTGTCCTCAGCCTAGCTTTAAAGGGCATTGCCTGCACTGACAAATAGCATCATCCACCTCTTGTTGCCCCCATGACTCACCTGTGTCTGCACATAGTCCCATGCATCTTGCAAGTTCCTCTTGTCTTCATCCGAAGGGTCATAATTTTCAATCAGACCTTCAGCTATGTCAGACAACTCAACTTTCAACTGGCAAGAAAAAAAGAAGCAGGAGAGTTAAGATTATCAATTCTTGTAGCCTTTCCTTTGGTGTTTCAGATACATATATAAAGATACAGTCACTCATAAAAACTGACTGCAGACAGTTAACAAGTACAGATAAGGACAGCAGCTGCTGCCACAGCCAAGGCACCAGCAAGTCCTTGCCCCGGACATGGGGAAAGCCTACAAACCTGATGAGCAATAAGGAAACAGAGCTGGGCATGGTTATCCTGCTAAGACACAGGCTGGACAGCTAACTGCCTGCCCCAGACAAGACAGATGTGCAAGGTAAGTGCAAGCTGAAGGACAACGCTGCCTTAAGGACTCACAGGTTATGTGTTTCTAACTTCATACTGCAGGCCAGACCCTGGTCCAGAATCTCTGCCACTGCAGTTCATCTCCATTGCTCAGGGAAGGTGTGAGCCACTCTCTGCTCATGAATGCAGATGGGTTTTCTGACATACAGCTGATGGAAACTTGCCTTTTTCTCAAGGTGTTGATCTACCTCTCCCCAAACTCCCACAACTGCTGTTTCTATATTAAGACAGCAAGTATTACAACTACCTAAAGGGCTCATTAACAGTCTTATCACAAAGTTCAGGTATATCAAATAATCTCTTCACCACCATTCCTTTTCCAGAGATATTTACAACACCCTTCAGTTTGATGAGAGGTCCAAGCTACCACCTGGCAGACTGCTTCACCTTCTCCCTCCCACTTCCTTCTGAAGCTCTTCTTAACCAGCCTTTACATGAGGACTGCTAAGGACAGACTCAGATTCACAAGAGGTTGGAGAAAAATGCCATTAGACTGCCCAAGGGATAGGATAGAGTTACATTAGCCTAAGCACTAGAATGTTAACCATCCCACACATTACCTTTCTGACTGTGGTGCTACCGAATATTTCAAATCAGTGGAAATGAGTTTTCCCTTTTCTTCTACTATTAAGCATTTCCAATGACCATGGCAAATACCAGGACACTGAGCAAGAGGAAGCACTGCCTACTGCTGAGAGAAGCTTCTCTACATCAGCAGCTCTTCTTCCTAGGAAAACTGCAGCTCAGTTCACTGGGATCAGCTATGTCAGGCCAGACAGATGGGAGCTGCATGATCTTTCTTCTCATGATGTCTATCTCTTCCCCTTTCAATTACTTCACTTCCCCTTTTCCTTCCCTTCAAATCAAGGCAACCTGACCTGGTTCTCACTAATGAGATTGGCCTTGGCTGCTGCCATAAGCCTTATGAGTTACTGAACCTCTGAGTTCCCACCCTCCTGCACACTGCTGCTCCACATGCAGAGGGAGGCAGGGAGAGGTGGGTTTGTTTTCCTACCCTGGGCCTATCTAGCCCCTTAACTATTGGGTCAGATGAAGCCCAGTGTCACTTCTGCAAGAATCCCAGGACCCCACCACAAGCAGACAAGACTTGAACCTGATGACCCCCAGTCACAATCCCCAAGCTACATAGAGAAGCTGTATGTCTGCTTTGCCCTTACTCTTCCAAAAGAAAAGGCAAGAAGTATTGAAAACAGCTCTTGTTTCAAAAAATGAGGCATTTCAAACTAAAGAAAAAAAATAAAAATCAGGCATTCCTAGATGTTTCGGCAAGCAATCTGAGAGGGAGAATATTATGTAAACAACGGCACAGCTCTGGAGCCATACAGGAAGCTTTCTTGTGGATTTAAACCAAAGGGAAAACACAGGCACCTGCAGCTGTTCACCCTCAAGCACCTGGCAGAGGAACACTGAAAGAATCACAAGCTAGAAAGCACATGGAACACGTAGGCTTTTAACATCCTAACCATCTTCACCTCATTTAAAGCTATCAAGATTTCATACTGTGTGGGACAGAAATGCTTCAGGAAATGGCTACCCTTGCTTTCAGGGATTTTTGCTCCTTCCCAGCTCTAGCAAGCCCAGTGCCAGAAGACACAATCTCACCACCTCAGGGTAGGGGCACTTAGATCCTAAGCACCAAAGTCACTGCACACTGCCAGAAAGCAGCAAGGCTGTCAGTCTCCCCATCACACGGGCTACTGAAGAGGGAGGCGAGGAAAGCTGAATGCCAGAGGCGAGAGCAGGTCTTTGATCACACAATGGATTGTGCAGGCTTCTTCCCCTATCAGACACTGTCAGTCATCCATCCTGACCCTGTCAGACGCAAGCTAGATCCTTCCCTTAGCAATTACTAGCATCTAGCCTGCACACAAAAACAGGCTCAAAAATCCAGGAGGGAGCTCTCCTCAGCCTTGTCACTTCAGATTCTGAAACTAAAGCGTAGTCCATAGCCCCAGACAAGTCACTGCACCCAATCACACAGGCCTGTTTGCTGCAAACAATAGCTAGCAAGTAGGGCTATTCCCAAAACACCACCATTCTCCTCTACTCAAGGCACTTAGAGCCAAGCTGCACAGAACTGTGTGAACTAAGCCAAGAGAAAACTTGCCCAGGCTCTCACATATTTAGGGGCTTGTGATCCACTAGATGTAGGTGAGTAGGAACATTCAGATCACAAAGCAGAATATAATTTGCAGCATGTGTGACGTTACTATTTCGTTGTCCATAAAAAAACCCCAGCCCACAGTTTTAGTCACCAACAAATGCAGGGAAATTAATGTTGCATCAACATCCTCACAGAAGTTCTGGGCAATTCCAGTCTGAAGGGGCATTCCTCTAACAATGCCCATGGGAGAGGCAAAGCAGCAGCTTTCCTGTCAGAAGCTCAGCCTTTTACAGTTACTCTATTTCAGTGTACTTTCATTTGTCAGTGTGGGGGAGGACTTTGACAACAAAAAGGAACAGACGCGGCAACAATAACTTCAAGTGAATTCATAGAAATAAATATTTCAGTTACAAGTGAAGGAGTGAGTATCACCTTGCTACATTCTGGATCCAAAACCCCTTCCTTCACTCTTGTTATTCCTCGTTTTATACCTAACCAAGTTTCTCAAGTCAAAAAGAAATAAACCCAAAGAACACAATAGATATCTAGGGACAGGCTGTTGAGCAGTTTCAGTGTGTCTCTCTGTGCTCCACGCTGCCCTGCAATGACGTACAGCCAGCGAAGCAGAGCAACTTGCACAGCAGCACTGAAGCGCAGCCCCAAACCACTGTGATGGAGGTTTCAGCCAAGACCTTCCTCAAACAGTTTCTTATTGCTCTAGGCAGGTACTTTAGAGGATCCCTGAAACAGAATGACTCTCGAAGAGCTTTTCCATTAATTTTGTTCATTAGGGACTGAACAGGAGCATCTGTTCAAAGCCCAGCTTCCCTGACCATTCTCCCAGATCTGTAAAAGTGATGATCTCAGTCACACCGGCTCCAACAGCTGTGCAAAACAACCCCCAGCACTTTTAAACTCTCCCTGGTCTGATGAGGTTTAAATTAAGAGCTACAGATTAAAAGCTGGAGTTTTCTAGACTAGATTGGCAGCTGGAGGAGAAATGCTAACAGAGGTAAAAGAATTTCCTGGTCTGAAGTCACATTTCCCCATCGCAGGGGAATGCCCATCCCCACACCTCCATATCTGCATTAGTCAGAGCTGTTTGTTGAGAATCAACTTTACACACCAGTTTTAGTCACTGTTTTAGTTTCTCCTCCAGCTTCTGCCAGCCTGGAGAGCAAGCTACAGTCACACCACGTTTGGCCAGGCACCCAGCCAACAGCTGCTCACAGTCACCACAGTAAAGAGCTCACACCAGTTATGCTGGTGGCAGGCACCTTCCCCCTGCCCCCAAACTTCTCCACCAGACCCCGTCCATAACTTCCTCAACCTTTCTGCTTTCAGTAACCATCCAGCTAAAGAAATGGCTTAGAGGCAAGCACAGCCATACAGTGGTATATATAGTTATGCAGCAAAGGACAGGGTTACCCACAACTTATACCAGAAGCCAGTAGTGACCCCACAGCTGTAACTTGCTCCCACTGCATAAATGTGGCTCCCAGTTTAGCTGTCAAGTAGGTGAAGGCCTACCTTGGCCAGGGAACCTACAGACCCGATGGATTGTTGCAACGCACTTAGGTAGCTCAGAAACTGTTCCCTTTTACACTACGAAACACACTGGAGCTCCAGAAGCACACACTGTGAAACTTCCTTCCCGACAAAGGGATCCACTTCAAACTATTAAACCACTTTAAACTCCAGCTGTAGAACAGGAAACATCAGATATTTGGGCTTGCTTCTGCAGAAAGAGGACAGCTCTTCCAAGAAGAGTTCTACATACAGAAAGACTGAAAGGACAGAAAACGATGGCACAAGGAGGAAGACCAGTCCAAAAAGCACTCAGGCTGGTAACTTCTCAAGACACCAGTGATAGCAACATGGTAGAAACCACTGCTACTACATGCCCAAACAGTTGTCTATAGCAGAATCAAGAGGAGGTGTGGTCTATTTATTTTTTTCACTGTTCCCACTACCCAAAAATAAAGCCTGCATACCGAATAAAGCTTCATAATCCTTGAGAAAACAGACTTTTGAGGCAGATACAGAAAAATCAAATAGCAAAACTATTGAGCTGGGGTAGAGAAAAGGAGAATGCAGTTATGCCTGCTAAGAGTATAGCCCATTTGGAAGAAAGAATTTCTAGGTATCACCCTTCTCCCAAGTCAAGACCAAGAAAAAGACACATAGTAATAAAGACCTACTGTTTCTTTCTGGAAGTAGATGACCAGTGCAGCAGCAATCTGACTTAAAAGGATTATCATCAGGCAGGTGAAGTACTGGAAACAAAAAACAATAGGTGATCACTGTCAGTCTTTAGAGAGGTCTGTACATAAAAGTTAATACAATTTCATATACAAGAGAAATCACAACACTGAGCTAACATCTTTTTGCCTGCAGAAAAACTCTGCTATCAACAATGCTTTCCCAGGACAAGGCCGGGGTCAACGTCAGACCAGTGCACTTCAACACCTCTCCCATTAGGCCAACAGAGACTTCAGGAGGGAAAGGGTTTACAAGCACTATCTGCATGTGTCATCTCAACCGGGCCTCTCTCTCCCACATCCAACTCCATTCCCAGACCATTCTAGCCTCAGTCAATCAGTTGTACTCTTCCTATCCTGAGCCTCAACAGAAAAAAGAAGAGTCAATTTTAGAAACCCAATTTTTAATTTTTTTTTTTTATTTTAATAAATTACCTTTTTAAAAATGCTATTTAATTTGTTTGAGGATGTAAATTTAAGATTCACCAGCAAAGGTTGCTGCTGAGGTTACTTTTAAATGGTGGCAGCTACTATTTCTAGACAAGGAGATGCTCCTAACACCAGGACACACAGTGTGTGCCATGCTTGGTTTCCAATACATATGTGCTCTGAATAAGATAGAGTCAAGCTTCATACACTTCATCTGAATGAGATGAGGTGTATGAAGCTGGTATCATCTCACCCATCATGGACAGAAAGCTTCTTATATGAACTGTTTGAAGAGAGGTCCTGACATACAGGACATTCCTAGTTGAGTCTCTCTTGACTCCTGCACTTCCTACAGATGTGATACAACAGGACACTGTCACTCTTCTTTCACTGCCCCTGGAACTTGCTCTTCCACCACTGAGAGCACTGTACCAACTGGGAAGTCAGGGTGAGGGGGACAGGGTACACTTCTCAGTTAGCAATCCTCAATCCACTGTGTGCAGAAAGTGTCAGTGACATCTTCTCTCATTCACAGTTCTCAGCTCATTATCAGTAATGTCTGAGGAGCTCTGCTGCAGCCTGCAGATTGATGGAGAATTTAATGTGTGCAAATTAAGAATTAGATCTAAGTTGACCTAGCAGAAATAACATCCCTAGGAGACCAAAGCCCCATCCACAACCCAACAGATATTTCGCAGGAGAGGTATTAAAGGTTGGCTCTAAAACAGGCATGAATACTCTCACCAGACCCAAGAGACATCGGATTTCATTGACGGCTCCAAGACAGCCCAGGAAGCCCATCAGCATGGTGAGGGCCCCAACACCAATGAGGATGTATGCACCAGTCTTCAGGGAGGGAGATGACATCTCTGTAGGAGCCAGGAGAGGGAACAACATTAGCTACTGAAAAAAAAATACATCTGCCATTACCATTTAGAGAATTTCCTCCATATCTACTGATAATTGTCTTTGCTCCAAAGGGACTGCACAGATGTGTGCCAAACATGGTGACAGAGAGATGCTTCTGGTTGTTTTTTGATGAAGGTAGACTTAAAAGCCATTCTGCAGTTTTCCAGAGTCTGGAAGACTCGAGATCACTCCAAGCATATGAACCTTGTTTGGAAAAAGTTATGTCCTTACTCCCTCATGAATGTACTTCAAGTAACAGTAGTATAAAAGATGATCTACTCCATAACTACTGTCTATTTGCTTCAATTCCCTTTGCTATCTTCAGGAAAGCTTTCTCCCAAGTCCTAAACCCTCTTTTTGGACAGCCTTTTCACATTAATGCACTATTTCTTGTTGTAGGCATTCTGTTTTCACTTATCCACTTACAGTAAACATTGGGAAAACTAATTCTGAGAAGTGAAACGTGCAACAAGCCACAGCTAGTGTTGAGCACAGGTTACTTAGCAAGTCTGGGCTGAATGGCTTGTGGCCAGGCACTTCCCACAGGTTCTTGCAGCACCTGTGCAAGACACTCTGCAAACAGATGCTATTCCAGGATCAAAACAGATATAATACCCAAATTAGCTACTTGTACAAATCCTCCTAGATATCCCCTGCTATTGCTTCTAATGCCTGTGCTTTTGAATGATCAACCATTTTTCAACCAAGTTTAGGTTAGATTATTTCAGACATGCTTGTGATGTCAGCTCTCTCCCCTCAGCATTTAGTACTGCAAGCAACAGAAGAAAAACTCTTACATTTGAGTTGGTCAGCAGACTATTTCATGCAGGATAGGATTGGAGAGAGCAATCATTACAGCACAAAAGTTGAAGAGATATTCTGTCTAGAAACAATAACTAGAAATCTCATTTATCATTAAGAGACATTCCGACATCTGCAAGCTACAGAGCGTAGGGGAATTCTGGATGTCCAGTGATTAATGAAAATAACATTTTTAGAGCTTAGCATTTAGTTTCCTGAACTAAGGAAGTCTCAGGAGGCAAACTTCCTCTGAGCTCCTCCTGAAATATGTTAGAAAATAATCAAGCCCAGACTGATACTCTCCCCCCAATTATCTATTTCTCCCTGCTTCTGATACCTGGCACAAGCCACCAGCTTCCAAACCTTTTTCCCTAAAACATGCTGAACAGAGGAGAGTTCAGTTATCAAGACGTGAAGCAGATCCATTTACCACACAGGTCACTTCAGCCTTGATTAATTTCCATGCCAGACTCTTCCTGGCTGGACATATGCCACAAACCCCAGGATCCTGCTTCCTTACCAGTCCTGTTACTCTTGCTGCGCGGGCTACGTGCTGATACTGCAAAGCATTTACAGAAGCAGCAGTCTGACAGGAGTGGCCTTCACAAATCTACCCTATTCCTTCCCTCAAAATCAGCTCAGCTATCATGAAAGTTAGTGTTCAAGTGCCCAGGCTGCAGCTCCTTCACAGTGCCAGAAAACAGTTGCTTCATCAAATTCCCATTAGAAGAAAGAAAAAGGTACTTCCAACCCAAAAGGCTCTTGGAGAACTGACAGTGTCAGGGGACAGGAGCCACACTTGCAGTTCTCATCTGCAACAGTCTTGTCTTGCAAGAGAAGAAGGCTCTGAGGGCATTCAACTCTTGTTTGCCATCACTCCATGTTTTTCCCTGCGCTGGGCAGGCAGCCAAGCAAGTACAACAGGCTCCTTTGGCAGCAGCTGGGGTGCCCTCCCTAGGTTACTAAAACAGAGGGAAAGAGGGGCAAGGCATGGGAAAGGAAGTGTGGGGGCAGGGAGAGAGCTGATACTGGAAATCTCCAGGAAGGAAACTAAAGTCTTAAATGTTCTGTTAGCAGAGATTCCAAGTAAATGGGAAGAAACAAAGCCAAGTTCAGGGATTTCTCCCTCCACAAGTGGCTGTAACACCCATCAACCTGAGGGAATCAGCTGCTGACCCACCGGTGCTAAGCACACCTCAGACTGAGGGATACTGCAAACAGCCAGGCCATGATAGGCTCCTTTTAGGCTGCATGTATTGTTTCTGCTCATGCCCCCACTTTATTAGCCAACATTCCTTGCTGTGCTTCTTTACTTTCTAGTACTGCAGTAGCAAGCCAGATGCCAGAGCACAAAAGCAAGGGAGCAGTATCTGCATGTGTGGTATTAGCAAGGGTGTCTTCTCCATCCAGCACCATTCTTGCCAGGCCAGAGTGCTCAGCAGGACTTGGGAGATAAAGCCCTTTGCAGAATCAGAGTAGCTGGGAACAGGGCTATGAATGCCATTAGTGTTCATTCCCCACATGCAGGCAGCCCTCCTGCACCGTCTGAGGCTGGCGCCCAACTCAGCAATTCTGGAGGTAGTGACAACAAGTAACCAGAGCCACCAAACGGGAAAGTTTGAAGTGTTTCTAGGAAAAAGCTCTAAGGAAGAGGAGCTTGTGAAAGATGGAGCTGAGATACTCATGTGGTGAGAGTGCACTTACAGTCCTCTGAATCCCAGACTCTGCTAAGCCAGCTTAGTTTTTTGTTTTTTGCAGAAAGCAGACCCTCCCTTAAGACTCAGGTCAAGGTTTGTGGCTGACTTTAGGGAAAGGAAGCTAAGCCTCTTGCACAATACAGAAAACTTCTGATGCCCATGGTGAGTCTCATCAAGTGTATACAAGAATATGTTTTAGAACTCAAAGCACTTCAGATACCCACACCTCCCCAAAATGTGCATCCTCTATGTTGTACATGAAGCACCAATACTTTCTTTGGCATTTAAACCATTTAAACTGAGAGAGATCATTACAGAAAGAAAGCAGTGGAGAACTCACACAGCAAAACTGCATTAAGGCATTGGGGATCTTTGCACATGATGGTAATAAGGAAATCATTGTGAAAACACAGCATGCAGTGAAAATAGGATGAAATACTAGCTCCTGTGTATAAGACAAAATATTTGGATTGTTGGTTGAAGAGGCAGTAGTCTCACTCAGTCTGACCTTGGTGTTTCAAACCACAAGAGTAAGAGGAATGCTGTCTCCAGGGTTGCTCCCTTTCACTGTGTCCCTGATAACAATCCCATCTTGCTAAACACCATGTAACTGCTCAGGCCACAGACCATGCACAAAAGTATTGTTATTCCTAGACTACACCACAGTCAAACACAGCCCCAGAACAGGGTCAATTTAGAAAAAGAAGGAACATGAAGAAACAGTCTTACGTAGAACTGCAATGAAACTGGTTTTGTCTGCCAGAATCCATATTCCAAACCCCAGGATCACAGCACCCAGAATCTGAAAGAGCAAGAACAAAACATACATGGTTTTGTGTAAGTTATAAGCTTAGATAAATAACAGGAGGCAGTCACTATGATCCATACTTCCAGTTTAGAAACAATCATTCCTTTGCTGTTCCCACCCATCTCCCCTGCAGTACTCCTCCCAGGGTAAACAGGATTAGCACAACTCCAGGAAGAATGCCTCAGCCAACTGCACAGAAGCCCCAAGATCTGCTTGGCAGTTTTTCTCACAGTATTTTAATAGCACATAATGTTGCATAGAAGGACCATTCAAAACAGTCTGAGGAAGAGACACCCTGCTGCTAGAACATTGTTGTCAGAAGCAAAAGGTAAAGTGCATTGCTTCTGTGAAGAACCAAGGAAAGACAAACACATGATTTTAAATATTTTTTAAATAGAGAAACCCATTACTCTAAGGGCCAGGCTGGAAGATAGCTGACAAAGGATTAGATATCTGGCAGCTGGAACCTCTCCAGGCAGGAAATCTTTGGCTTGTCAGGCTCTGTTACAATGTTATGGCCTCAAACCACAAAGACAAAAAACCAGCAGCAGGTTCCCTTGAGCAAAGTGCTTCCCTCCTTCCAAAGCCAAGTTCAGGCATTTTTGCTTGGCCCCCACTTTATGGCAGAATACCTGAACCTCAAGAGAGTCAAGAGTTATGAAACATTAGCTGTGGCCTCTGCCTTGCTCACCACACAGTCTTATGTAGGACAAGGATTAGTAGAGCAATACATCCCTGTGAGGACTCAGCTGAATCCAGACACTGATCTCAGTAGCCAAGAAATGCATACATTTTCCCATCTCACTTTGAAAGGTGGAGGGAAGCACGCTCTGTTTTAGCCTTCACATACCAGCAAGTCTTCAGGTTTGATAAGAAGCTGAAACTTGTGCTGTTCAGCCAACTAGGACTGGAAAACACTCGTGCAAAGGTCCAAAATAGGCTTTGAAGGAAAAAGGAGTGGGCAAGAACTGCAAGTCAACTGCAAGCAGCTGTTCTCGTATCAGCAGGATTTCAAGATAGGATGAAGTGAAATAAACTAACAGGGCTAAAGAGAGATTGCAATTCTGTGCTTCGTTAGAAAATGTTTTAACACTTGGGAGACACGGAAAATGCCAAACTACCACCCGAAGCAAGCTGGCAGAGAGGGTTGCATGGACAGGCATTGGCTCCACACTTTGAAAGTTTACACTAGGCTTCAGCTGCTCATACAAAGAAGCTTTTCTGAACCAAGATAAAGCCACAGTCTGAAATAAGCTGCTTGCAAGCTTTCCTGTCTTGGCAGAAGGTACATCATGTAGTTAGCTCTGGGGACAGCATTAGAAAGTCATCAAGCAAGTTCCCACCTACAAAGCATACTGACTCAGCCTCAGAAAGCATGTAGCTGTTGTACCCCAGAAAAAAAGAATTCCCCTTTGCCTTATGTCCCAACATGCTGCACTCACAATGCTCAGTCTGCTGATCAAGCTAGAAAGGCCCCTTGAACGTGTAACAGCTGGGACACCTAAAAAATTCCTCTCAAACTTGGTAGTATCAAGAACTGTTGAACTGACAGTTTAAGGCAGTCTCACATTAAAACTATAGTTTTAATAACCGTTTCTCTTAACAAAGATGCAAAGTGGGCTGTATATGACATCCCTTTTGCTTCACTGACCCTGAAATGTCACCTAAGTTTTGCTGTTGCTGACAAAACACAGAAGGGCTGCTGAGCAGAGTTTCTGGGAAGCTGTTTGTTATGAGGTGCTCAGACTATCCAAGGCCTGTTTTCACTCTGATCTTTGCTCCAGTCCACAACTTGCACATTTGCCAGGAGCTGCTGTGGAAAACACTACAAGGGGAAGTCAGGGAGACAATAACTACAGGCAGGGAGAAAACACTGTCCCATTAACAAGAGTGCCTTTACTTCCTAGCAGGATAGTACCTCTGCTCAGCATCTTCAAGAGTTTGCATTGCAGAGCAAGGCTACTTCTGCCACTGGCTTGGCTTCAGACCCTCCATACAAGAAATCACATCTGCTTACCATGGATTTTAATTCCTCTGCTCCACTGTTGTAAAATCCTGAAGTGGGGAACATATCTTCCCTCCTCCCTGGGGAGTGGAGGTTTCGTCCCCAGTTTCAGCAAAAATGTCCTTCTACACCCAAGCCAGAAGGAGGCAGTTCCCCCAATACAGGGTCAGCAGTTTCCCACAGGGTGCTAGTCAAAAGGGGCTTGGAAAAACAAAGCTGTAATGGAGCTGACTCATCTTGCTGGAAAGAGCAGCTGGGGGTTCCCAGCTTTCCTTCCCCAGCACTGCTTTCCTTCATGCTCAGATTGTGTGATGCAACATTGAACCTGCTGGCACAGGGCCAACAGAAAGGCTCTAAAACTGCAGGCTTTCCTCTAGGTAGCAGCCCTCTGAGTTTACTGAAGGGTTGAAGCAGGACAGACAGTTGTATGTTCCAAACAAAGTTTCCAGAGACTGCTAAACTTGTCTTACAGAGCTGTTTTCCCTTTAAATGCATGTGATGCAGCACATGTCTGCTAGCCAAGAAGGCAGACGTGTTAAATTCTGATTAGGAAACTAAGATTATACTCCAAGCTTATCTGGTATCTTTTCTAGCAAGCAGGCAGGCAGTCCAAGTAACCTTCTTCCTTTTAACCAAAGCAGCTCAAACCCTTCCATTGAAGTAAAGCGCCAAGGCTGCAAAATACCACTAAACTAAGTCCCTGAACTACTTCAGCTATAGCAAGTGACCTTCTCACAGACCTCAAGCTGTAGAGAAGTGCTATTTCAATAACTAACTTCTAAAAAGGGTCACCAGCATGTCTCTAAAGGCTTCAATCATCAGCAAGGCTGAAGAACACACTTTAGCCAGCAAGGGCTGCCCTGCACAGGGTGCAATCACATAGGCTCAGCTCAAGGTCCAGAACAGACACAGGGCTCTGTCAGCAGCATTGGTGATCACCTTTGCTCAAGCACTTTCCTCCCAAAGCTCAGCAGCTTCAGGAAACCAGCACAAGGCACTCAAAACCTGTGCTGACAGCCCAATACAAGCAGTTTCTCTGCTAGGTTAAAAGAGCTCTACCACACTGTATAAGCTCAAGAATCACCAACTACTCTCCCCAATTCAGACCCTGAATAACAATAATGGGAAAAGGTCTCCTTCCTCAACATCTGGCACATGCAAAACACCTGCCCTCAGTTAAGACAGAAGCACTTCTTTGCTCTAGAGAAGTGTCAAGCTCAGCCAGAACAGAGTGGCTTTGGAGACCTCACTTTGACAGAGCAGTCCAAGGGGAAGACAATGCCTGTGCTGCACAGCAGGGTAAAGAGCTCATTTAAAGCAGCTTCTCCCTTTAGTCAGCACAGACCTTCTCACAATACATCCTATCCTAAAGTTCTTACTCTCCAGGTCCAGCTCAGTGAATCAGATCAGCTTTCCACATGAGAGGGGGGGGCTGGGTGCTACACCAGACGAGTTGGCTCAGAGCAGGGTGCACACAGGACAAAGAACAGCTACTTCCAGTCACTTGCCACCCAGACAAGAGCTCTCAAACCTCTCCAGCACCCAGAGAGAGATTCAGCACCTGCCATCCTCACAGTCTTGCAAAATATAGGAAAGTGCAGCGTGGATGTGGGTCAGCCCAACAAAGCAGTTCAACTCTGCCTCCTGAGAGCACATCTATCCCCACAGGCTGCCTGCAACCATGCCTGGCTCAGCAGAGCAGGGAGAGAAAGGCAACGTGGATTAAAGATGCCACAATGACCATTTACATACAGCAAAACCAGTGACAGTGTTGTAAGGTACTGCAGTATTTCATCTGTCATCCTCCTTTCTATGTGCTAGGCTGGCTTTCTTGAAGAGAACTTTCTCTACACAGAGATTAGCTAATGTACTCAGAGCGAGGTCTGTGCATTAAGGAAAACTAGACAGTGGCCAGGTACTGGGCTTCAGCAAGACTAAAACACTGTCTGAACAAATACAGCTCTGCTTGCCAGGGTAGACTGTTATATGCTGCTTAAAATTTACCACTTCTTCAAGAGAGGAGAGAGACTGGATGCTGATATCTGCATAGGAGTTGTGCATTAGCAGGGGGACAGGCCTGGACTCAGATGATTTTTTCCATCTTTAAAGTGGACTAAATCATACTCAGAAAGACCTAGTGGCACTTGAAACACCTCTCCTCTCCCTCCCAAGAACCTTCCCCATGGATGGTCTAAGCACCCCTGACTTCGGACCATTAGAGTCCAGTTAACTGCTCTTAGGATGGAAGTAAACACAGAGGGCAAAAAGGGAGCACAGTAAGCCAAGGGAAACCAGATCCAGATGTGCCTCAAGTTCCTCCTGTGTGTTACCAGCACAGTGCAGCCATGCAGGAAGCAGGAGTGAAGCTGTGTGCAGGGACAGAGACCAAAAAGCAGTGCTCACCTTATCATGATTCACTTCCCTCCCTTCCTTTTCCTTACACACTGCACAAAGGATAACGATATCAGACAGGCTATCTTCTTGCTGACATGTGCAAAAGCCAAAACCTTGCACTTCCTCACTTCACCATTCCACTGCAAGGAGGCCTCACCAACAGTACCATCACTGCCCATAGGACACACAGTATCTAGGCATCAGAAAGATGCATGCAAGAATGTGTGTGGCTCTCCCAGCCCCAATCTGTTCCAAAGAGAGTTCATATTTTTCTAAGCCTCACATTTGAAAATAACTGCACCCTGGGTAGTTTTATTTCCCCAGACAAGCCTGTCCCAGCCTCCCCCACCTCCCAACTCCATTTCAAACAGGAGACTTGGACTAATTCATCTTTTCACAAATCAAAACCAGCCGTGGGGACTCAAACAAAATTAGAGTTGTTCTTTGAAGCCTGGCTGGCCTATTTAGGAGGGCACTACCATTACTTGGCAGGTTTTGTAGCTTTGCTGCTCAGCGACAGTTCAGCTGCTGCTCCAGATGTGTCAGAGAAAGTAGTTACAACCACTCTGTGTCCAGAAAAAACCCATAACTCCTGCTTTTCCTTCCCAATGCAGGAATGAAGCTGCTTGCACTGGAGGCAGCAGGTGGCTACTAGGAGTGGAGCTGCTTGGCATACCTGAGACACACACAGCAGCTCTGACATCCCTCAACTTCAGGGGTCCCCTCCCTCCTTCCAAAACTGTGGCCATTTTATTTAATAAACACACTGAGCCAGCATCTAAAAAAAAAAATCTTCTAGCTAACTCTGGTCCAGGCCTTCCTTCTTACTCCACAGATGCTCAAAATACTTACAAGAAACAGGAGATTGAAAAGGAAGAGGAAGTACTTGGTAACTTTTAGGCAGCCAGACCCCATCTTCTTTCACTTAAGGGGACCTAAGGGGAAAACAGACAGACAATGAGTTACGTTGCACTCAGGTCCTCTGGGCAGCTTCAGAGAAATACCCTTACCCTGTGCAGAGCTCTGGATCATCTGGTGGGCCTCAGAGCACATGCACAAATAGCACAGAATACTAGAGTTGCCTTTTCAGGACAGTAAAACAGGACACCAGCACCACGCCATAGTCACTGCTGTCAAGATCTCCTGGAGATGACACAGAGCTATTGGCAGTTACAGAAGAGATTTAATCACTACACTGCTAATTCCATCACTATTTATATGGACTTTGCAATAGTAGCATCAACCAAAACACCAACCCTAGCTACTACTCCTGGTGGTGAAAAGTGATTCAAACTACTTCAATTCCCTGACAACTGTAAAAGAGATGCACGAGCTTCTGGAGCAACATAGATTATTAAAGGAAACAGAGGTTATTAAGGGGCTGAAGCATGTCTCTTATAAGGACAGGCTGTGAGATTAAGACCTGTTCTGCCTAGAAAAGAGATTACTGAAAGGGAGCCTCATCAATGTCTATCAGTATCTGAAGGGAGAGTGCCAGAGGATGAACCAGGCTCCTTTCAGTGGTGCCAAACAACAGGACAAGAAGCAACAGGCAGAAACCGATGCACAGGAAGTTCCACCTGAACATGAGGAATAACTTCTTTGCTGTGCATGTGACCACACACCAGAACAGATTGCCCAGAGAAGGTGTGCTATCTCCCTCACTGGAGATATTCAAGAACCATCTGGATGCAATCCTGTGTCATATGCTCTTGGACGACCCTGCTTGAACAGGGAGGTTGGACCAGATGATCACTATGGCCCCTTCTAACCTGACCCATTCTGTGGTTCTGTCAGCTTTCCTGCTTCTCCTTCCTGCCCCAGACTCAGTTGTTTCCTACATAAAAACAGAGAACTTTTAAGTTCCTTAAAATTTGCTCTACCAAGCTCTTTGCTCCAAACACACCATGCCACTTTAAGAATCACCAGCCAGAGGAAGAGCAGTAGCAGGCTGGGGTCACCAGCCTGGCCTGGGAAGAAACAGCCCCACGAGAGAGCAAGGTCAGCAAGGTTCTCTGCTGTCAGCCTGCGTGTACCAAGGATCACCGGAGCCCAGTGCGTTCTTTTGTTTCAATCAAAGGCTTTTGCATAATCCTATTAAATATTTAGGTTAACTCTGGAGCTAAACTAGTATGTGGGCCTTGTTATAACTGGCTAGCCTTCCCAACAAGCAATAGTCACCCTCAAACTACCGGGAGAGAGCACAAGTCTGAACTCTGTGGCTCAAGTTGCTGCTCTAACTTCAAGGAATGCCATGGCTAGAGACTTTGCTAAGTCCATCAATGTACAGTACCTAGCAAGATACTATTGAGATGGGAAACAGCAAAGTTACAAAATGTCAGCCAGCTGTGCTACAGACTGATCTCAAATCTCGTCTGTATAGCAGTCATTGCACCTAAGGAGCTCTTACTGCACAGACTGGTTAGCAACATCTCAGTTTTTCTCCAGTTAACTCCTCAGGTCAGAGGCCATAAAGCCAGCTGCACCCAAATGTAGCTCCTTCAAATGAGCCATGAAGAAGCCCTGTAATAGTTTCTGGTCCATATGTACACCAAATATCAAACACACGGTGTTCCCACTTTCAGTGCCCCGGGGTGCAACCATCACAGATGCACTACACTATAGTTTCATCACTCCCAACCTAGGAAAAGGGAATGAAGGCTCTGCTCTCTGTTAGCAGAATTCTCCCTTTCCTCTGCAGGAGAAACGCTCTCTCAGGCCACTAGTCCTGGAAGGTACTAACACCTAAGGCTGCACTTGAAGAAGCTAAGATGTAAATTTTCCCATCCAGCTGGCTTGCTTCCTGGCTTCACCATGAACACATCTCCTCTTAACAGGATCACAAACTGGAGCCTGGCAGTCTAACCAGAACACAAAGGCAACCAGATCCCTAGGCAATGATGAATTCCTGTTGTGGGAATTATAAATGTTTTTCTCTTCTTTAACCTAGCCAAGAAGCTAGGTAACAACTTGCTGCACAATGCACTGGACTTCTTACCTTAAGACATCTGATCCCAGGTGTAATCCTCCTAATTTTCAAACTGGAGGGGCAAGCCCCAGTACTCACTGACTTGCTTCCTAGCCCTAAAAGCCATATGCTGCCTATTTAAACTCTGCCCACGCTGTTTTGATTTGTCAGGAAAACAGATTTGCAAAGCTGTTAGGATCTTTATAAAAATTATTTTAGCTAATTAAGCAGCAAAGCAAGTTTACTGTGGAAGAAGATATGCCTGAGGTAACAAGAGTAAAATATTGCTTTCAGGGCTCTTCTACTCCTAGCTATTTATTAAAGACTATCATCTTTAAAGTTTATTAAAAAGAAACCCCAAAACAAACAACAAACCCCAACTGTGCATTACAGCACTATGCACCATTCCCTTCTTGCCACAGGGCAATGTATCTCTTTCATAGCTCCTAGCCATAAAGTAATTCAAAATAAAGTTTTTATGTCAGAAGAGAAAAAGGGTCTTAAGGTTTTGCTTTGAGCTTTTAAGATACTATAGAGCTCCACTGAAACATTACAGATTTTCCAATTTTCCATTCTTTGCAAATTAACTTACTTTTGTCCACTACATCAATGAAACTCCTCAAAACTCCATCTTCTGAAATTGCACAGTCATAAGATTAGCCACACTGTCATACAGTAGAAGCAGAAGCTCAACAAAATTTGGAAGCAGATGAGCTTGGAGTTATCACAACCAGGCATATCCACAGGCCACTCCACAGCAAAAAGCCAACATAGCTAGTGCTGCAGTAAAACCTTGAAGTTTGCCTTCTGAAATTGGTCAAGTTTTGAGACTTAATGTCTTGCAGCAATGCATGCAGAAGTTAAATACATCTGCAGCTTTCAACTTCCATTAATTGCCTACAATTATTTGTTTTTCCTCTACCTGTCCACTCCTACTGCTTTGATCATTTGAATTTTCATCCCCAAACAGTAAGGCCCCCCTCTTTTCAACAATCCTGTACCTACACACCCAAATTTTCCCTGTCATTCTCCAGATTGATACCAGCTCTGCAGAGGATTTCATAAGACTCCATCAGCTTGCAGAATGGCATTTTTTGCAGCCTCTCATTTTCCATCGTGTAAGGATATGCAGGATTATTTATGCAGTGTGTTGCTTTGAGGCACTACTGCCATAAAACTTGGTTGCCAACACAGCCTGGTCAGCTGCTGTGAAGTTGACCTGGGGGGTTTCTTAGCCCAGCTTCAGACCCATGACCTGAAGAGAGAACTAATTGCAAGAAGACATCAATTGATTCAGAACCCAGGGGTTTCCTATCAGGAAGGAACGGAATGGGTCTTCACAGGTGAGACTGGCATCAGGGGATAGCTTCCTGCTCCCTCCATGACCTCCAGCTCTCAGGCCCACCATTCTCTGAGTAACAGCAATGACCTGTATGTGGAGCAGGAACATAAAATCCAGGACATGTGTGCCTGAGGAGACGCAGACAGCGGCCTGCTTTGTTAGCAACTGCAGAGGAGTCCTGTCACAACTCAGAGAGTAACTTATTTGTCACAGGAGCCTGTGAAACTCCCAGTCCCTCTCCTGTAAAAGGTGACCCCAGAGAAGGACAGGTGATATGAGGAAAGTTGAATGCCTCTGCCTCCTGACCCCACCATTGGCCACAGAGGCAGGAAGGGGAAAATTCATGGACAAACATTATAACCACATCAGGCAAGGGGCAGAGAGGCTAAGTTAATTTTTAATTGCAATTCTGCTCTACCCAATTAGATCCTGTACTGCCTCCACCCAGCAAGCACTGCATGCTTGGTGCTTAGTGAAGTTTATGATATTTGGCCCAGGCCAGTGCTGTACATGCCTGGGCCACGCAGCTCTGCTGGGAAGGGCTCAGCCCTCCTCTGCAGCACACCTTTGCACTCACTCCACAGCTTTCTTCCTGATGAGCTCTGGCAGCTGAAACACCTCAGCTGCCAAGTTACTGTACAGTACAAATAAGGTGCTCTGTTATGAGTGCAATGAAAGAAATGGAAGAACCACAAAACAAACCAGAGCAGAACAGCTGTGGAAATCCTGTCTCAGTAGATTTACAGAAAAGTGCAAAGTTCATGCAAACCTTTATGGACAGCACACATGTTCCCAAGAGCACTGAGCCCTGACAATCAGTCCCAATACTCCAACTCAGGTAAAGAGGGTTCACATTTGACTGCGTCTACATAGCCTGAGGATGCTGTCCCCTCTTCTCCAGATCCTCTTGCTTAAGAACAGGAAATGACTGGTTACAAAGAAGCTGCAAGTTATTTCTGCCTACTCTGACCAGCTGCTCCCCACCATCACCCCTCAGGCTCTAACATCAAGGGAGGTAAAACAAAAGCAGACCCTATGGGACGCACTACTACCAGCTTCTATCCGGCTAGGATGAGGTCAAACCAGCAGACTTGGCTTTCACAAGTTGCTATTTCCCTTGCCCCCGAAAACACCTCAAACGTCCCGTAAGGCTGGCATGCTGGCCCAGTTCTGCTATCCTTCCTGCCTGCTCAAAGGGAATCTTCCAGTTTGACAGATGCAGAGATGCAGCAGCCAGCACTATGAACTAAGGTTCTGCAACATACCCTAAGGCTCCTGATCCTCCTTCACATCTTGCATCTGATGTGGAAGGTGGGATCTTTGGGTGAAAGTCCAGCTGGTCCACTGAAGCAACCTCCAAAGCAGCCTCAGCTGATCTCAAGTACTGCAGGAGCTTCTTGACACAGCAATCAAACATCTTCTTCATTTAAGTCTTACACATTGCAACAAGTAATTTCCCTCAAGCTATTACAAGGGTGGACACTTAAAATATCTAAAGCAGTCCCTGATCTGGTCTCACCTCACAACATTGACCAAAGCTAGTTGGGTTCATTTGCAGAGAGATCGACCAAGAAATCCTGGAGATGGAGGAGCTCCCAGTGCTGTACTCAGGTTGCTTAACTGGCTCCCTCTGCCCAAAGCAACTAGCAGGTGTTCCTAGGAAGGGATCAGCATGCTGCTGGTTCCATAAAGATGTTTATCTGCACAGTAATTTGCACGAGGCTGAGGCCATTTTGAAGGCCAGTGTAGTTACTTTTTGCAGCATTATCCCAATTCAGATTAGACATATAGCTGCATAGAGACCCACAGAAGCCAGCACATCAAAGTTGCTCACTAAATAGCCACTTTCCAGCTCCAAGGCAGCCATCCTCATACAGGAGAGATGGGAAGGGGCAGCTCAGAAAGCCGTGGGGCAGAGGAGGAAGCAAGTTATTCTTTGGAGGATTCTGAGCCCTTGCAGCCCAAAGCCCAACTGCTTCTCTATCCATGCACATGCAGAACAGACATTTGGCAATCAGAAAGTCTCCTGATCATGACTGATGAGACAGGACAGCTTCACACAACAGTACCAGTTAATGAACAATGGCAGAGTTACTAAATCTCCTGTTAACCAGGTACATCACTGCCCTCAGGGCAGGGACTGTAAGTCACAGCCCCATTAACATACAAAGAATATCCTAAAGAGTTCATCTTGTTGACGTTAATATATAAAGGCCTTGGACTTTCAGTACACCTGGGAGGTACATCTTGTCTCTGGGAAACAAATAACCACAGAGCTGATGAATGACCCAAGTCTGAATTCACTGAACTTTCCTTTAAGCTTCACTGAGATAATACCAGCTGTGTAATGACCTTGAAAACATAAACAAGATTATGTTTGTCGTGGAGATTTTCCAAATAGCATCTCTTCACAAGTTACAATGGAAGGATTGAAGGAGAAGCTAGATCCTAAAAACTAAGGTGTATATATATATATGGGTATCTCAGTGATACAGGTACAGTTTCCTTTTGAAAGAAAGTGTCAGTACAAGGTAGAAAAGTCCAATTCTGCATATTACAAATTTTGAAAACAGAACAAACCAGACCCTCTCTTATTCCATCTACCACTAGAGACAGTTTCTTCTGAAGTAGAAGTAACTGTCTTCAAGGGTAGAGGGGACAGTCTGAGGGCTAAGCACAGAGAGACCAGCACAGCCACATCAGCCTGCAAACAGCAGCAGCACACTTAATTATCTGAAAACTTCGAACTACTACCATGGACATGTACAGTGAGACCCCAGCAGCATCTGCAAGACAAAGACTCAAACGTGCATGCAGTCCCTTTCACATTTGCTACTCCTGGGGCAAAGGGAGCAGATTAGAGCAAGGCAGCAGCTGGCTGCAAGTACTGCAGAAATACCACCACAAAGAACAGATTTGTCAGGAATAGTTTCTGAGGGAACTTATCAGCTCACACTGCAAAGGTAGACTTGTTCCTGGTGTACCTGGTAAGACATTCAGCTTTTCTGACAGACTTCTGTAGTTAATATACTGTTGTGTGAATTATCTGACTAGCAACTCCATTCTCCAGCAAGACCCTGGATTAGAAAGCACCCATAGGACTTCCTAGGATGGCACAGATTTTTCAGTATGTTTTATCACAGCAAGCACATGTTGTGTATTTTGTAAAAAGGAAATGCGTACTTTAGAAATGTACTTCTGATGCTTGACAGGAAGTGATCAGATATTTATAAACCACTATATATCGTTAAAAAGAAACCAAGCCCACAGTCCAGTATCAAAGACCAGCAGAGGTTTTAGAAGCATGCTTTTATTTCTATGTTTACATGCAGTGTAACACGTTTTGAGAACATCTGGCCTTCACACTTCAGTTGGAAAGCCAACATTTAAGTAGGGCTTCAGTCCCTACAACTGGCAAATTGAGAAAGTTCTTTGCTATTTTCAGCCTATACACTCATGCTTGCACAGTGTGACAGTGTTTGCCGGACAGAATTTCTCTGATTTAAACAAAACTTTCCATACATCAAAACCAGAGATAGAACTCTGCCAAGAAATGGGAGGAAAAAACCAACCCCAAACCCCAGAAAATGTCCCATAAGTCATTTGATTCTCCTCTCCCCCTACAAAAAAAAAAAAAAGAAAAAAGAAAAAAAGAAAAAAAAATTAATCAACTTACCAAAAATAGCAGACAGAAGAAATAGCCAAAAGTACAGTTTAGTGGACTTTCTCTTTTTAATTACCACGTATTAGAATGTTAGTTGTGCAACAAGCTCTGCAGGTCAGGTCCAGAAAGAGGTCTCCACACTGACTAAAGCCAGCACACAATGCAGTAAAAATGCAGAGTTTTCACAAAACTGGTTGGGCAACTCTGTCACTTGACTACATTGGCTCTTTAATCGCTTCAACAACAAGACCAGCTCAGCTTTGTTTTCTGCACTTGAAGCTGCCAGGCTGCAAACCTAACCTCTGAAATGGATGTGCCCACCAGCTCCCACATCTGTCAGTGGCATCAGTGTGTCAAAAGTAGTCTCCCTGCTCTGGCCTGCCCCACACATCCCCACAGGGGAGCAAAACCTGTGAGCAGGACCTGCACTCCAAACTGCAGCAGGTTGACCAGCACAGACAAGGTGCATTCTGCTTGTGCTCAGGTAAGCTTCTCCCCAGCACAGTTCTGCAGCACAGGGGATGCTTCTGAAGTGTTTCCCTGTGCCAGTCATCAGCCTGGAAATCCCAGGTGCAAGTACATGCACAGGACAGAGTCCCCTACTACCCTTCTCTTGCAAGCAATGCCTTGGAGGTCAACAAATCTCCTCCAAGGAGTTGTGCAATATCCGTCCCAATGCCACTTGGCTTGGAGACACCTTCCTCAGAGTCAGCAGCTTTTTCCCCCTGCCAGAGCACACAAAAGCTACCCCAATCCAGGCAGGAAGAAAGCCTTTCTTTCTGTTTTATGAAACAGCAACAGAGATTGTGAGACTTAGGTAGGAGCCAGGTAATATAAATGATTTTTATCTTTTCTGCTTCCTCCTCCCATAAAATGCAAGAGGTCAAGGTCGAGGACTTTTTACTGTAAAGCTCCCTTTCCAAACAAACTGGTTTTCAGTTACTTCCATTTTCTCAGATGCTAGGGCAAATAACTAGTGGGTGATTAGATTCAGCACACCCATGACAAACATATTTCTGAGAAGAGCATCTGCTTGACCTGGGAAATGAGGTTTCCTACTCTCTTGGTTCTTTTCAGGAATTAGCAGAGAAAGTAGTTTTACTTCAAGGGCAAGAAGTTTTCCACAGCTCAGCAACTTGCGCAGCACTTAACTTCTCTCTCCATCTCCCCTCTGCTTATCGAGTCTTCAGACCACACAGCTCCACAGAGAGGTGCATGGGGCTGAGCAGAGCCTGGGCACCAGCACCTGGCTTAGGAAGGAAGATGAGCTTACCCACCACCACTACCAGTAATTGCAGGTTCTCCTGGAGTTCACTTCATAGCGGAAGCCAAACACTTCTAGAAGTCAAAGCACTAGAGATTGCCTATTCAGAAGGGCACAGGGCAATAAGCACTCCCTTGTCCTTCTCAGATTAAACCTCTGGAGGAGCTCACCCTGCCAAACTATCTGACTCACCAGAGCAATGAAGGCCCTTGCAGCTGACAGCCCACTGGAGGATGGAAGTGCCTTCTGCCACCAGGATTCTCCCTAAGGCCTCTCTCCCTATGGTCTCAAGTAGCAGTCAGAAAAATAAAAAACAACAACCAAGAAACCAAAAACTCAAAACCCACCACAAAGCAAATAGAAGAGGCTTCTGGCTTGTTACTCCAAATGGATGTGCCCACCAGCTCCCACATCTGACTGTGAAGCTTTAGAATTAAGAAATCTTCTTTGAACAACAGAAGAGACAGGCTAGTAGTCTACTTATATCACATGCTTTGTATCAGATCCTTTGCTGATAGCAAGGCACTGATCTAAAGAAGCTGAATGTTTAACCCTTTAGCCCACAGATTAAGCAGAGCTGGAAGAGTACTGCAAACCCACCAAGACTGAAAAGAAGTCCTACTGGCACAGGAAAGGGCCTCAGGCCACAAGAAGATACATCTTTTGGAATTTATCAGAAACAGTCCCTTTATTATTTGTAATTTTCAGAAACTTTGGTTTCACCGAATTTACTAATAATAATAGGTAGCTACCTGAACCACTCCTGTGCCCCAGCTAGTACACTAGCATTGCTACATGGGATTCTAGAGCAGAAGAGCACAGATCAGCAGCTGTAACCATCTCCCCTCTATTGCAAGGTCTGCCTACCATCACCACAGGCCTCCAATCTGAAGGCCCCCACTGCAGGCTGACGGTAGAAATCAGAAGTAAAAGATTCCTGCTAGATTCTCACACAAAGTACCTCATGATCTCTCCCAGATTTGCATACCAGGGAAGACAAGGGTGGCAACTCAGCCAAACCATTTGTTACAAGCAGACAGGGCCAGCTGAGCCTGGGGTCTTCAAACTCAGTGAACAGAATCACACCCACTGTGGCAGCAGTGACACAGCCACAGGAGGCTACTCCCGGACCCAGCCTCTGCCCCAGAAGAAGCTGTACTTCCACCAGACCATCCCAGGGTCACATGAGACCTTGTGCCCTGCTGGAGCATGGTCTGCCCTGCTGATGAGGGGAGCATTGTCACAGGCAGTATGAGGACGAACATTTCACAACATCCTGAGTTTCGTGCCACAGATGCCACTTGACATTACCAAAGGGTACGAATGAAAAGAGAAAGCCAGAACTATAAAAAGCTCCTGAGGAAGATGCAGCCTGTCTCAAGCAGCCCGTTTCCAAAATGATGACATACAGAGGGCAGGAGGGCAAGAAAAGCCCTGAAGTGCAGGACTTTAAACCACAGATATTTTGAGTCATTTCCTACTACTCAAAAACATTCACCTAAACCACATTTTCCCTCTCCAACATCATGGTAAATAATATGAATAGTTTCACATTTGTAACTGGCAGCACCTGGCCACAACAGCCAAACCTCTTGCTGCCTTGATCACTCTGAGGATGCAACTCAGAAGCTACTTCAAACCTTGCTCTGGAACAGCCAGTCCCAAGAGGGGCTGCTGTACAGTCTCTCAGATGTTCAGCAGCATTGTCTAGCACTTTTTCCTTTCACCTTTAGAGAACACTCTCCTCATGCCAAGCTCTTCCGACAGAAGACAGAAAATGGAAAATAAAGCAACATTGTACAACAGTAAAGAGCAACGCTGGGAGGAGCAAGAATAACACAGCATGAGCTGTTACAAAGGCTGCAGCGGAGCTGCTTTGTTCCCAGGCTGAGCATTTTAGGAAGTGAAATGCCACAATAAGAAATCTCAGCAGACAAGGCTGGAAAGCAAAGGGTCCTCTAGAAAACACTTAGCAAGCTGGAAGACCTGTCCAAAAACTTTTGGTTGCCCTTCTATGAAGATGGCCCTGAACTCCAAGGCAGGCTGCAATACACAGTGGTGTTTTGCTGCCATGATGATTGTTACATTGCTATGCAGGTAATGTCAGCAGAGTTAATTGGTGCAATATAAGAACATTGATTAGTGATAGACCTGACACCTGCAGTTAAGATCACACCTCCAACACCATCCCAAAAAAAGAAAATATTCAATCCTTCAAAGCAATACATGCGTAGGCTCTGGACAGAACTGTTTCAAGCCAAGAAGAACAGACATATGGGATAAGTTCACTAGGAATTTGGCAGTTAAAAAAGACAGCAAGACTCTGAAAAGCTGGGTCTGTTTTGGGAAAAAGAGGGGCCTCCTTGGAGTCTGCAGACCTATGCATAGCGGTCTGGAAAACGGGTTCAGCTGAACCTGAACCAAGAGAGGTTGGGTGGCCTTTTCTTTCCTGAAAAGGTCTCCTTTTCTATATTTAGAGCATAAGTATTTCAGAAGACTATTTGATGGAAGAATGCAGAAGAATAAGATGGAAAAGAGTACTTCAGACATCTTTACTTTAAAATAAGAAAGAACCCAGAATAACTAATTTACAAATAATCCAATGAGCCTCAGTGCAGACATAAATGCTCCCATTTCAGGGGGAGAAAAAGTGCAGGCTGTTCCATCTTTAGTCAGTAAATCATTATTGAGGTTAAGACTACTTTTTAATAGGATTGCAAATGCAATTTTTGCTTACGTGCCTCTATATCACTGCATTGCTGTCTTCCCCCCCAAAGCTCACCTGGTTTTACTTCACATCAGCTCCATAACTTTTAATCAAGCCAGACTCACCAATCACCTAAAACTACAGCAAGGGGTCTCATGCATGCTACCTGGGCAGGTTATGGTTGTCACACATGGCTCCCTCTGCCCCCAGCATACACATCCACCCCCCACTAGTGCAGCAGCTTGAAACCCAGCCCAGCAAAGCCCCATTGCCTGCTCCTCCTCTGATGGGAGGCTGCAAGCAGGAGAACCCATCACAGGGCACCAGGGCTCTCCACTGAGATCCTGGGCACAGAAATAACCATCAAACAGCACCACAGTAACACAGCTGCTGACCTGGCTCAGCTCACACACGGCTGCAGAGGCTGTTCCTCCTGACAGCAAACACCCTGTGGCAAAGGCTGTCTCTCTTCTGGGCAAACAAGGAGCAACTGTTCAGGTTCCCATGGGACAGCACCCGGGTGCATGGCCATCTACTTGTATACACATGGGTCCTGCCAGTGGCTGACAGCTGGGATAGGCAGAGGTTTCCTATCTGCCTGAAGCTACACAAAGCAGGAACCTAGTGTTTTACCACAGGATCAAGTCTAAATCACTGCCACAAGAGCCTCCAAAGCTGCAACACAATGGACTGGTAATGAATGTAGAAACACTCAGGCTCTGAGGCCACCAGCAGGACTGCAGCATCAAATCAAAGAAGCCTTTGAGGTCTTGGACTTGGGAATTAAAGCAGCTTGCCATTCCTCAAAATAGCCTTTCCTTGAAATAGTCTCTTCTGCCAAGGCAACAGCCAGTTCGATGCAGTTCTTGACATTAAAATTTCCCATGAAGTTTTGGCAACTGCATTTTTGTCACCTCAGCTTCATTCCAGGAAGCCATGAGTCACAACACCTCCCCCAGGGAGAAAGGGCGAGAGGAAACTCTGATATTTCAGGTCCTCTCACACCAGGCAGGAGAAGCATCAGCAGCTGTGGTGAGGGCATCACCTCCAACCCCTCAGGAGCAGCCAGGGCCACCTCCATTTTAGCTGCACTCCCACAAGGTGTTCTTACTCTTGGGAGGATCTGGGGCGAAGGAGCTGCTGCGCTTTGTGTGAGGGGACCAGCCACCCCTGCAGCAAGTCCCACGGTGGGGCTGGGGCTCACTTGCAAGGCTGATCTGTCACACAAGGTTCCAATCTCCCACACCACCAGGTGTGGAACTTCTCTAGTACCTGCAGCTTCACCCCCCCACTCCCATGCAACCTCCCCAGAGAAGTGCAGCAGACCCCTTAGGAATCAGGGAAGGGCTGTGCCTTTACCTTGTTTCACACAGCTCACCAGGGCATCTCCACACAGCTGTGGTGTAGCACTGTTCCACACAGCAGCTGCCAAGCAGAAGTCTTCTCTAATTAAAAGAGCTTCCTTGGGGAATAGGCAGATCTACTGCACAACTCAGAGCACTCTTTAGTTATTCCATGTGCATAGCTGCAAGCCAGCATTAGAAAGGGACCTGAATGCAAAGAAGAGTCCAGCAGCTTCTTAGGCTGTTGGGAAAGCACATTCAGTCAGCTGGAGTTTTTTCTGGTTGGGGTTCCTCTTTCCCCCGAAGACTTCAGATGAGAGCAAAATTAGAACTCCTGCCTGCCTTTTTAAGCCCCAGTTTCTTCAAGAGTGCAGCACAGATGCTGCAGAATAGTTCCTGTATCTGTTGGGTCACTGCAAAATACAAGGCACTAGCAAGGGCAAATGGCCTTGCTAACCTACAGGTCAGCAGTCTGTCCTGTCTGTCCTTAATCCAAGTCCTGCTCTGCTTCTGCATCTTAGAGAGCCTAGCTCAACCATACAGAAGAAAGGGAGTGAGGGGACAAGAGGCTAAGGAAGCACACTGGGAAGTTGAGGACATTCCAGCAAAGCCACTCAAGACTGACTCATCACCAGCAACTTCAACCCACAACAGACACATGACCAGTTCCACAGCAGGCAAGAGGATGCTTTGTGCCACAGCACCACATGAAAGATGCCCCAGGACCAATGCAACCCTACAGCCTGTGTCCTGTCACCACACCAGCCAGGAAAGCACCCTTTTAAGCAAAGAGTACTCTACAGATTAATTCATTACAAGCAGAGAAGAGAGGAGCAGAGCGGTCTGCATGGTGACTTTGGAAGGCAGGCATGTTAGTTCTGGGGACCAAAGCCCAAAAAAAACCTTGATATTGCCATCGCTGAATACAGAACTTCTTTTCAATTTCTTCCACGTGCATTTCAAGTAATGTTAAGTGAGCCATTTGCAGGACCAAGGAGAAATCAGAAAAAAAATCATGTAGGAAGGGAATAAGACTCCCAACACAAGCTTATTCCTCTATTACTAGAACACTTAGAAATGGAAATGCCACAAAAAGTATAGAAACTTCCCTGGAAAGATCTGATTAGAGCACTGAGACATTTTGTGCAGTAGTAGAGATAATCTAGTCAACTTAGACTTTGCAACTGATTCCCAACAAAACTGCTAACCATCTATCAGAGGAGACATATCAGCTCCTGGCATTTAGGAGTTCCATATTCTTATATTATGGGATGACAGTAGCAGCCCTTGAAGTGTAAGTCAAGTACCAAAATGCCCTTTCCACACCTGTCCTGCATGCTGTTCCAGAAGCCCTGCACCAACACAGCTCAGGTGTGGCCCCACAGCAACCTAATTCACAAAATTCCAGAGGCAGCTCACTCGAACCTGTGCCAGTCTGGTGCAGTAGTCCAAGCAAAACCAGCATCCTGGAGCAGGTTGCTTTTAAAACTAGACAGACAAGGTGCTGCATGAAGCCTCTCCTGTAGAGGCAGCAGCTGAGGGCATCAAATACCTGTGTAGTCCCTTGAACCCATCCTGGCAAGGGCACAGAAACCTCATAGATCACAGAGACAGCGACGAAGGCAAGATGCCAGAGAAGAATATGGCCAGATCCAGTGACTGTAAATCCTTTTCCAGAACAACTCTGGTAAAGAGCCTCCTTCATTCCCAACAGGCAAAGATACTTTACAGCAAATTCAGTCCCTGCTGTGCAAACCCCTCTAAGATAATTCCTTTCCCAAACTATCTCCTTGGCAATGGATGGGGAGCATGAGGGACCAAGGGCAGTTCCCAGCTCCAGCTGTGGGAAGATCAGCTCAAGGTATGTGGATGCAGCTCTGACAGCTCATCTGTTCTTGTGCCTGCACATGAGAGTCTGAAGCAGACTTGTTTTGCCTCCAAAGGGAACTCCCCATTATATAACTTCAAATCTTCAGGCTGCTGGATATCCTAATGTGTACAGTTCATCCCAGATCAGCATTTCTCCAGTACACATGGCCATGGGATTATCATCATACTGGAAGAGATCAGCAATCTGCTTACAGCTCAGTAGCAATTTTCTAGTAAAGGGTAAAGCACTTTCATGATGCACCTGCCTCAAGGCTGTGCTGCAAAGCAATTAAAAATCAGCAGCCCAACAGCATCCTCAACAAATTTCACCAGTACTTCACTTATGTGCAAGGCTCTTCCTCTGGTCCTTCTCAGCTCCTTAAAGATAGACAGGGCCCTTACCACACCAGCAACTTTCAGAAATTAAGTACATGCACTGCACTTTGGTTTGACTTGCTTTTAAATGGTGGTGTCCCAGTAGGTGATGCCCCAGTTCTGAAGCTCCATCAAGGAGACAAAGAACTAGAACAGTCAGCCAGACTACCTGTGCACGCACCTCTTCCCACAGGACAAAGCCTGTTCCCAGCTTAGTCTCCTTCCTTTTTTCGCCCATATCTACCTTGGATGAGCCATAAACCATCCAGCTTCCCTGGCTCTGTGGTGTTCAAAAAGACACATGCTTGGGTTCAGAGTCAGCAGTCTCCAACCCCATCCCCACAGGCTACTGTTTTACTCCCTTTTTCTTCAGTGATCAGCCAGGCAGTCCCTTCCACAGAGCTGCTCACAGTAACGCCTCATCCTTCTTCCAGAAAATTAGCTAGCTCTGAATCTGACAGTGCACACAAGAAGTGATTTAAGCAATCTCCACTACGCAGTTCCTTTGCTTCACTTATCACCCCATTTAGACTGAAGTCAGACATTAACTGCTTCAATGTTTCCAAGCCCTGATAGCCCAGAGAGCTTTCAGCAGAGAGGCTCTGCCACCGCCAACCAGCCGTCAAGGAACTGCTGGCGCTGACTGAGCCTCCTGTATTATTCCTTTTACCATGCCAAGAAAGCCTGTAATTTTTAGCCTTTCCTCCATTTCACTCCCTCTAAGAATACAGAAGAGCCAAAAAGAGACAGAGGTGGTTAGGTAATGATTGCATCCCATTACACAGCTGCTAAAGGAAAGGTGGCTCACTCAGCCATCCCTTCACACGTATGTCATTAATCAGTAGCCTGTAGAAAGTTCCAATCCCACATTCCTCCAACAGATGCATTAGTGCAAGGACACAGGTTGTTTCTTTGCCCATTAAAGCTGACAACCACATGGTGGTGGGCAGACTACTGGGCCCAGCTGCCCGAAAGGACCCCAGATCTCTGGATGGCATGATCCACATTCAGAGACAAATTAAGGCAGGGAAGGAGAAGAAGGGGATACACATGTCATGCTCCTATTTTGAGAGGTGAAGTTAAGGCACTCTAGGGTGAATGCCATAATTCCTGGCAGCAATAAGTTAGTTTTGGTGCACATAAGTTTTTCCACAGTGGAAACTCAGTGCAAGAAAGCTGTGGCTCCAATCACCCCTTGTTACACAGGCCCACTGGAAATACTGCTACCTCCTCCAGCATTCCAAGCTACTCAAACAGAAACTGAGTCCTGACAGACCCACCCTCTCTAGCACCTTCCACTCAACAGCCAAGGGAAACCAGACCAGGAAAAAAGTGGCTGCCATGCCACAGGCACAATTAAAGTGGAGCAATAATTACTGCTTCAGATAGCACGGGGCGTGATCCAAGTCCCAGCATCCCCCTGGCATTCCCATTACAGACCCTATCCCATCAGTGCCCAAAGGTCTTTGTGGTGATGCCTTTTGCCTGTGCTGTGTGCTTCCAGCTGTAACAATGCCAGCAGGCACCAAGAACTGGTTTGAAAAGTGCCCTGGGACCTGTGGTTACCAGAGGTCTGCAAAACTCCCACCTGCATCCCTCTGACTTAAACATCTACTGGATGAACACCTGCAGTCCTGGGTAGGCCCTTCCTGTCTTACAGTTGTGAGACCAGCACTCAGAGGAACCAAAGAGTGATAAAACCTATCCTTGGTTACAGCCAGATGACAAATTTCATGTGAAATACCACCTTGCACTTCCAAGAGCTTGAAGCAGAGTGGTTTGAGTAGCAGGGACAAGAAAACCTCCACAGAGCTGTGGGAAGGCCTCGTTAGAGCATTCCCTGCCCCAGCTTAGAGTTGTAGGTCACACAGCACCTGCCCGTCACCCGAGAACTAAAATAGAGACAATAACAGTAACGAGGAGAGTCCAGATGAGCCACATCATTAAAGCTGCTAAATCCTCTTAGGGGAGGAGCTTCCATGCAGCAGGACAGAGATTGCCCACAGGGAGGGCTTTCTCCAGGCACTCAGATTGCGTCTTGCTCTATTTCTGTTGCACGCAGGTAAGAAGCTGAACAAACACTGCAAGACTTCACCCAGCCCTGCAGCACAGGGATGAGAATGTCATCTCAGCACTCCCCAGAGCCCTCGACAAGGATGGAGAAACGCAGCCAAAGAGGGTTTAGGTCCAAAGAGACTACACCAAGCGAAGATATTTTGGCAGCAAGATTCTTCTCTGAAAGGGGGGTTAAATGACACAGTGTTAGGAGTGAGGAGAGGCTATTCACTCCCCTGAGCCACTCTAAATCCAAAGACAGACTTGCAGAGCAGCTGGCAAAGGTCCTTCTCACCTGTGTGGGCTGCCCAGCATGAGCAAGCACCCAGGGGTTTTTTTGGTTTTGTTTTTTTTTTTTTTTTTTTTTTTTGTAAAGAAACATAACTGCAGGTCTAGGAGTTCCTGCTCCAGCCAAAAGACCGAAAACAAATCTAAATGTTAAAAACAACCTCACTGTTGCACTGTTCTGCTATGGAACACTGGCAGGTCTTCCAACACTTGTGCAGTGACACCACAGAACAGGCCACTGACCGTACCACCCAGTGCCCTTCTGCCTCCTTAACACTCTCTTCCCATTTAGTGCTCATCAAGTATTTAGTAAGAGCTGAGTAATTTGTAATTTTTACAGTTTGTCATGTGCTTGACACTTTCACACTACTGAGACTGCTCCTCCCCCTAGACACCTCCATCTAGATTTCCAGATCAGCATTCCTACACTTTGACCTTGTAGACCACCAAAATTAGTATAGCCACAGGCTTCTGCTTGAAGGTTCTCATGAAGTGAGCAAGCTTCACAGCAGCACGTTCACATCTCAGGCTTTGAAGGGGATTTTTCTTAAGCCCAAGATGCCTGAGAAAGTAAAAAAAAACCCAAAAAACAAAAAAAAAAAAAAAAAGAGAAAAAAAAAGAGGAAAAAATGAAAATAAAATTAATATTTATAATAAAGTGGCCCCACCTCGAGCATCCTTTGGGGTCCCCGGGCCGAGCTCGGTGTCCCCCCCGTCCCTGGGGACATTTCAGCTCTTGCTGTGTGTATATATATATATATATAGATATAGATAATTTTATTATATAAAACACAATTTAATGCAGCATTTTGCCCCCTCCCCACCCCAAAATTTCCGTCCCGTTTTGCTCTTTTTTTGTTTCTCTTGATTGAAATTAAATTTTATTTTTTTCTTGTTGTGAATTTAAAAAAAAAAAAAAGAATTAGAAAATTTAGAGAGAGAAATTCAGGGGGGTTTTGCCATGGTTTAATATTAAATTATTAAATTATTACATTTGGGAGGGGGTTTGGGGATGAGGGGGGGCTCTAAAGGGCTTGGGGGGACCCTAAAGGGGGGGTTAAGGAGAATTTTGGGGTGGGGAAGGGGAATCAGCCCTTTCCTGTGGAAAAATGAAAAAATGAAACCCCTCCTGCTCAGTTTGGGGGGCAGAACCCCCGCCCAGAGCTGATTTGGGGGGGAAAAACCCCAAATTTGTTCCCCCCAGCCCAGCAGGGGGTGAAGCCCCTCCCTTGGCACCCCCAGACCCCAAAGCTGAGCCCCCCAAAACTTGGATTTACCTCCCAAAATTGGGCTGAGCCCCCCCAAAACTCGGATTAATCCCCCAAAATTGGGCTGAGCCCCCTTGGGACACTGGGGGAGGTGGGATGGGGGGGAAAGGGGAGGGGACACACAATTTTTTTCCTCTTCTAAATAAAAAAAAAATTCCAATTTTTTCCTCCCTATTTCCCCTTGCTTGGCTTTGATCCCAATTTTATTATTCAAATCATTTATTATTAGTAGTAGTAGTAATAACTTTTATTATTATTATTATTCCTCTCTCTTCCCACCGTAACTCAGCACTTTCTTTGGCAACACTTTCATCCCAACCTGGATTCAAGAAACAAACAAAAATAAACCCCCTAAAATTAAATTAAAATTCATCACAATAAAGACAAAAAATAAAAATCTCGATGCTGAGCTACAGGGGGGGGATTTTGGGGTGGGGGTTTAAGGCGACGGGACAGGATTTTGGGGGGGATTTTGGGGAGGGATTTGGAGCTTTTTTTTTTTTTTCTTGCTTTCTCTTGATTTTTTTTTTTTTTTTTTTTTTTAGTGCAAACTGTCACTCAGTGGTTACTTTTCTGCCCTTTCTGGATATTGTCTCACTCACCTACGCAGTATTTCTATCTCAAAGGGACTTGGGCCCTCCAGCCACCTTTGACTGTAAGCATTGCCAAGCATGCCAGGAAGCGTGGGTGGACCATGCGCAGATAACACTCAGTTCTGGAAAGGGACACATGAGCAACTCACACACAGCAATGAATCAATTGCACACCAAACTCCTTCTGGTAAAACCAAACAAGACATTTGTGATATATTACATTAATATACTATTTTTTTAAAATACTCCCCTAACACTACATATAATAAGTGTGATGATACAAGAGAGGGATATGCCATTTGAAGTTTTTCGAAGAGCTATTGTTTCCTTTTACAGATGGGAAGAGTTGTTTAGATTTTCTCTGCATCTTTTCCCAGACAGATTTTTCACTGTTACTGATAAACAAGGGGACAGACAAGGGGAAAAGATGAAAGATTTGTAGGAGGTTTTTTTATATTTTCTGCAGGAGTTTAATTTAGAAAATTTCCAGCAGATAGAATTTATGGCATTAACATAGATCTCATAAATAATAATAAAAAAACCCCTTTGCTTTTAAAGAGGAACTTTTGGAATAGTAACTGTTTAATTCTATTGTCCAAGGCAGCCTCCTTGTATTTACACTCTGCCTCTGGATAGCTCATTCCCACCTTTGATTTCAGATTTGATATGGTATTTCCCTTTATTTCCTAAACTGCTCTAAACCAGAAAATAAAATCCACACAAATTTTCCTGCCCTGTTAACTAGCCTGAAGACTCTCTCTCAATTACCATTTCATCTAACCTTCCCACTGAACAACTCCCACCTGCCGCTCACAAAACACGCCAGGTCCTACTTTCATGCACCTGAAGCTACAAGAATCTTCTCCCAAGCTGCAGGTTGAATGCCAGATAAAATGATGCGGTTGTAATGATGCAATTGCCTGTACAGATGGATGTCAGAGGGGAATGATGAAGAGGTAGAACACCTTACAGCTGGGGAGCACAACTCCAAAGCAGACCAGCCTTGCAGTGCCTGTAATTCTGCCGTCCATGGGATGATTGCTCGGGGTGGGTCAGCGGAGAATGCAGAGCTGCCAGCGCAGCAGACTAGGGCATGGCTCTGCAAGCCACCAGCCGCCACAGTTGCCATTATGGCCTGGGGATTCAGCAGAGGCATCAAGGACTGAGCTACTCCTTCATTTTACAGATGGTTCATTAACTGGGTGGAAGCACATGAGAGCACTTAGAGAGCAATAGGAAGAGGCAAGGGGCAGGAGAATTAGACAAAAGTTGTTTGGCAGCAGCTTCCAGATGAACTAAAAATCACACACAGCAAAAATAGCAAGGGTGTATTTGCCAGCTGAGAGTGGCCACATGCCAAGTTTGAGGTCTTAAAAATTAACTGCTTTTGAACTATACAAGAACAACAACAACAAAGATCTCTTATTTAAGCTCAAAAGATTTTTCATGCCTATCTAAGCTACTAATGAGGAAAAGGGAGGAAAGAAAGAGACAATATCTTCAGGCTGAGGCTGAGAATCAGAAGAGTCAACCCCTAAGCAATATGTTTGATTATATATTAATATTAGGGTCTTAATTACACTAAACAAAAATGAAGCATCCATTTCAACTTCCCTGATAAATAATTCACACACATACATACTGAAACCTAAGCAGTTCTCACAATATCCCTACTCAAACTACCTCTCAAAACCAGTTTTTAGGCAGATCCTCTCAGGTCCAAGAATACCAAGGATCAATGAGAGCATTCCCTGACAATTTAGTGTCTGAAAACCTACTTGGAAATCAGCCCTCAAGAAACTTCACATTTGCCAATTTTTTTTATTACTTACTTCTGCTTAAACCTGTACAACATTCATTGCCTTGTTTCCAAAGACTACGGGTGGTGTCAAATGCTGATACCACTCTAATGTAAGAACTTGTACGCAGGAATTCCAAAAACAGCTTAGGAACCAGGAGCTTGGCTTTCTTTTTTCTGCTCCTTCTCCCCACCTTTTTTTTTTTTTCCTAATTTTATATCCACAAATTACTTATGTATATTTTTATATTTGTGTCATAGAATTATGACATTATGTTTATACATGTGCCCTTCAGAAGCCTAAACTTCAGATAATGGTTATCATAAATGCTGGGATCGAGGCAGAAGTAAGGCTTGAAATATGGAAAGCTACTGAAAATTTTCATTGTGAATTTTTTTTCCCCAGATAAGCAAACACACAATTTATCTATCACATATAAATAAAAAAAATTAACATCTTGAATTGCTGACCCAATATGAGAATTCCTAGCAGCTTCTCTTATAAAGGATCTTGCAGAGTCCTTTCCATTTCTACTTTCAGTAAATTTTTCAAGCATTCAAGACAACATTTTGGATGCTCAGCTGTGATTACTTTGCTAAAATGTAATGCTACATACATTAACGAGTTTAATTCTTGGAATGCAAAAATGGTTTCTCTTTCTTTTTAGCCATAATTTGACAGTGAAAATTGCGAATTTACCTCTCTGCCAAAATAAGTTTACCTTCCAACCAAACAGGGCGTTTCTTCCACAGAAAACCATGAATGACTAAACTCTGAAAAATGAAAGTTGGCAGGTAGCCTTTCTGAACTTATGTGTTTCCTGACCCTGCCAGAGAGAGTTAAGCTAGGTCAATATGCAAGTGGGAGAGGAAGGAAAGGATGGGGTGGTTCCAGAAGAGCAGTCTCCTTTCTCCACAGCCAGCAGCAAAGCAGTGCTCCTACAACACGTTTTTGAAGATCACTGTGTTGGAGCTGCTTACGATAGTCAAATATTTCATTTTTCACTTTCATGAGCCCAGAGATGCAAGCACGGGTGCCCAAGCCAGCTTCTACTCTGCCTGGATTTCTCTAGCATATAGTTGATATTCTGCTCAAAAATGATGTGCATGTTGCAACTGCACGACCTACCCCAGCACTGGCTGCATTTCAAAACTAAGCAACAGGAGACATCTCAAAAACCCAGTAATGTGAAGCTTCAGCAGTCCTTGACAGCTTCTGTTTTTGGACAGCTTTCAAATGCTAGGTTCCTGGTCATACCCTGGAAAAGAGAGTGGATGAACTCTGGAAGTAAAATTCTTCCCTTTCTATAACCTTCTCCCCTTGTTACAGCATATACTGGGTGTCTTCTTTCTTCCTATCTAAATTGAGATTTCTATCCCTTAAATATCTACTTCACAAACACACATGACTTTTCAGCACATCCCTCCCTCCTCCAGCTCTGACACCCACTTCATCGCAAGCATGACACAGACTTTTAAGGCAAGAGTATACGGGTGCAGTGGGGACAAGAGGCACACCCTAAATCTCACAAGCAGGATGGAGACCTGCTCCTGAGATCCTTTTTCCCCTAACCATGAAGGACTACATCCTAGAAAGCTTTCCGAGCCTTCCAGAAGGGCTGCCCACCACTCAGAAGTCAAAGCAATGTTTTCATTTCCCACGTAATTGACTTGACCCATGTTGCCCACAATCACAGACTTTGTCAGCTGATTTGGTT
Organism: Cettia cetti; assembly: GCA_013401135.1. Taxonomy (NCBI): domain Eukaryota; kingdom Metazoa; phylum Chordata; class Aves; order Passeriformes; family Sylviidae; genus Cettia; species Cettia cetti. The sequence continues at coordinate 20,664 of VZUI01043768.1, read as the reverse complement.
GTCGCTTTTAATTATGTATTTGCTGTGGAGAAGGAAAACAAGACTTTGTTCTCACACATCTCTGGTCCTATCATATCAGAGCACTTATCTCTTACCATGTGCTTACCTAGGCTGCAAGCTAAATATTCAGAGGAATGTTTTCTTCAGGGTTGTACGTCCTCAAGAGCTCAATATCTCCTAGCAGCATACACTTCTAATGAAATTAATGAGATGGTTTGGAAGTTGCCTGTGAGAAAGCTAGAATCTCATCAATTAAAACTTGCTGAACTGGGACTGTGGTGAGTTACGACCAATGTGGAAACTGCCACTACTTGCAATGCAACCTTCTTTCATTAATGTAAATGCATACATTTGAACCATAGGTTTTATTACCAGGAACAATTGCACAAGCAGAACATTTCACTCTTATTCACTGCCTCAACTGAAACTACCTAAAGAAGTAAGAAATTTCTTAGAGCAGGTCAGCCAGCACCTAGAGAAGCTCTGTACCCTCAAAATGCAACTTAATAAATGTTAGGGAAGGAGAAATAAGTAACATGAAGATATAATTTATGGAAGAGGATTTGTGCTGGTTTGACATTGGGACAGTGATTTTTCAGGAAGTTATAGCTAAACCAACCAGCAGCAAACAGAGACAGGTGAACGTGAAACCATTACAGGATTATAATCTTCTCTCTTCACTATTCTCTCACAGAGTGTTTCCATGTATCTAGGAGTCATGGACCTCAAAGTACTGCAGCAACTTGCATGTCAACATCACCAAGGCTTGGCCACCTCAGTCAGAAGTTTAACCTTCTAAAAAAGCACCACCACAATTGTTTTGCATTTAGCAAGTACCTGGAAAGCCATCCTTGTTATAACATGGGATAGCCATGACTAAATGTGATTTTGCGATGAATTTAAGACATGTTTCTCCCATTATTTTGACCCAAATCCAATCCTGAGTAGTGTGAAAGAGATGGATGTATATTATCTTCAGCTTGGTTGTGCCAATACAGCGACTCTTTCCTCCTCTACAGCTCCTAGAATAATTTTAAAATATAAGAAATATGGGGGTTTCCCTTTCCCCACAGTCACTTCCCACACAAATATTCTGTGAAGACTTATCGTTGGGACAAAGGATCAGCCACCCCAAAGTGACGCATGGTAAGTGGCATTGCCTGGATGAGGGGAGAAGATGGGTTAAAGCACAGCTGCATGGACACCTTGGATGACAGCAGGGGAACCCCACAGACTGACATTCTTTTAAACAGTAGCAATCTCTGAAAACATCTCAACAACCACCTGGTGAAGAAATGTTCACACTGTAAGAATGTAGCTGTTCTCTGCCACCACTTAAATGCGTTTGTCCAAGCATTAACCTGATGACCAATTCCACTTCTTGCAAGGAAAGGAAACTAACAAACACTTCCCAGGTATGGAAGGAGTTTTCTGGTATATCCCCAAGATTTTCTAGCTTCTTTTTTGCTGATTTCTTTCTCTTATCTTAATCATGTAGCACCCATTAGTTGGAGACTGTCTTCTTGCTAGAGTGAAACACATCATTTACTGAGGAAGTTTCAGTCCATTGCAAGTTGTCCACAGTCACGTTTGTAGTTTTCTCAGCAAATTTTTTACGTGAAAAATAATCCCACCCGTAGGCAGCTTGTGCGCAGATTGTTCGGCAACTGATACTTAAGTCTTGTTGGTCAGTTTGAGCAGACCGATTTTTGCCTTTTTTTTTTGGAAAGGAAATGTTTCTTAAAAAAACAGATTAAAGGGGAATCATGCATATTCACAAGTTCACAGTTTGTTCATAATGAATATTTTATACCAAAAAATTCCGCTCCAACCATTCATCTAAACCTAATGATAAAATGAGCCCTTCTTTGAACAAACAGACAAGGGCCTTCTCCAAGAGCAGGTGAGAATTGAAGCAGCAGGTCAATTACATGGCAAACGTAATTTTATTCTCCAAATGATAAGAAGCCAAACTTCCAGAGGAACTTCAGTTTCCTCCAAAAAACCTCATTTTATTTGCTATCAGCTACAATGTAAGGCCAAAGAGATGCACTCAGATTTTGAGATCACTTTGAAAGCTTGTTTTATTTTCCTAGTCCCACTTTTCATCTCAGTTCCAACTTCAAATATGTGAGTGTTTTCCCATATGCTCTGCATTCCACTTCTATAAAGCAGGTATTTCAGTTGTGGATTAAATGCTAATACTACATGATCATTCATGTAGAGTATGCACATATAAAAAAATATGTTGTTGTTCATTTATCAGCAGTCAGTTAAGTCTGTAAAATATGAGGCAATCCCTTACGGCTCCAGGAAAATTCTGCTGTGCTCTGATATGGCAACATAATGTTTTTGTTGTATCCTGGTAGACAGGGAAGATGTTTCATTGACAGCAAAAGGCTGGTAGTGGTTACACCTTTCAGCCGAAGGCTGATCAGAACAGAGTATCTGCTCTTATCTGGAATCATCAGTTGTAAAGATTTCAAGCATACATGTAATTTTTATGCAATTTGAGCCTTAGCTTGTAGCTATTTCAGCACTGAAAAAATATCCTTTTAAGTGGATTATTTGCAAGGTGGCAGCTGATCAGAAAGCTAGATGCATTCCAAAAAAAAAAAAAAAAAAAAAAAAAAAAAAAAAAAAAAAAAAAATCCTGTCTGTTTTGTCTTTAAGTAACAAGCTGCTGTCTCTATTGTAGCCAAGATTGACACTTTACCATTTCCCACAACAGTCTCTCTATTCTCATTATTTTATCTGTTGTAATTGCTCACCCATTTCTGCTTTATATTATCCTGACTCTACACAATATTCCAGCTACCTACAACTCTATTCTCAAGAAATCTTTCCCTATGAAGAGTTTGCATAAGAAATTCCTACGTGGCATTTCATGTACCTTGATAAGGTCTATTCACATTTCTGACACCAGAGATTGCTCTTCAGTTAAAATCTATTATTGTCACATTGCAAGCCTCTCCCATTTGAGAGCTCAGAATACTCTAAAACAAATTCCCCAGCTACATAAGGAAGTATTATGATTTTTCTTCCATCTGTGCAAAGAGGGTATCTTCACCATCACCCTACTCCTCCAATGAGCTCCATTTGAATAGGAGCCTCTGTTAGAGTCAGAAAGGCACAGAAGCAGTGTTTGTTCAGAGGATTACCCACAAAGCACCTATTCCAGGATCAAGGCCAGTGTCTTTTTCAAAAACTTTCCCATGGTGATATATCAAATCAGAGGCAGGATAAGAAACAGAACTAGCATCTCCTGACCCCTGCTGCTGGGCTCTAAATGCAGGAGGCTACCTTTCCTCTTCTGAAGCAATTCATCACTTCTGCAATGCAATGCCTGTGTAAGGCTGGTGTTATATAACAAACTCGCATCATAAAGTTAAATTGTCATTGGGTAAAATTTACAGAAGATTTTCATTTTGAGTTCATGCTTAAAAATAATATAAATTATCTTGCCTCGAGTTCTCTTCATTTTCTGATAAATAAGGTTGGCAATCATGATAGAATTGCAGAACAGAAATAAAGAATTCATTCCTTAAGCTGATTACTTTTCTGGGAAAGCATGTGTGCCAGACAGTTTAAGAACTTGAGTGTTTAGTTTATACAACATTGGCTCATCTCTATCATCTTTGTCAAAGACATCTACAATTTATAGCTTACCACAGGTTACCCAGCTGGTTCAAGTTGTTTTGTCTTTTATCAAAAATAAAAAAAATAATAAAAAAAAAACAAACAAAAACCAAAAAACACCACCTCTGAACTTTTACACTCCTGTGTGTTTTAGCTGTAAGTCCTAAATGGAGTCTCCCATGAATAATTCAAGTTCCTCAGTTTCTTATTTTAGCATCAAAACTGTAGCAATACGTGACTAAAGGAAGTCTAGCCAAGATACTATGGAGCTCTAAATCAATGCAAAAAAGAGATTAAAGATAGATATTTCTATTATAACAATGAATGAAAATATTGTTATATAGCTTGTTGAAACAGCCTTTTAAACAGTAGTGCTTTATTTAAAAGCAGGAGGAAAAAAGAAAAGAAAAATAAGCCAGTTTAACCTATAATTAAGTAAGTAAACTATGAAGAAGGCTACAGCCAATTTTGGAATGCTACTTATTTGGAAGGGTTCCAATATCAGCAATGGTGAAAGGATATAAAAGGTGATGACTATATTTGTATTACGTAGCAATGATTTTTTTCAAGAACGGTATCAGGAGACAAACAACAGGTTTTTTCCTCATTACATCACTCTCCAGATTGTACCAGTTTAGCAAGTTTAGTCTGAGGAGGAAATGATTCAGATTTCATCACTGCAGCCTAATTCAGCTTTTGTTACTTGTTTGAAAGAAGAAGAAAAAGCATACATGCAATTTCTAACCACATCAATTGAGTTAAAAGGTGACTAATAAAAGGTCCTGAACCTGTTGCTGTTATGGTTAAAGGAAATTTTGCCTCACCTTCATTGGTGCAAGACTAAGTCCCTACACAATTTAAATTCCATATAGATTTTTAACCTAATTAGGACCTCCTGTTATAGTAGAATATTAAAATATCTTAAGCAATATTTTCTAGCCTAAGAAAATTAATGGGATTCTAGACAATAAATATAACTTATCCAGTAGCAATGCAAATCAATATAAGCCTTGCACCAGTAAGCATTGTGCTTCACCATGGTAGAAGAAAACCCAGTGTTGTTCTGCAGAAGCTCCTGTGTAAGATCTAAGTGCAAAGCAGAAATACTGCAGAGAGATCCATGTGTAAACATTGCTGCCCACCTTCCCCACCTCACTACTTTAAAGAAAGCACTCACCACATTTGCGTCAGCTGGGAAATGCTGCTACCTCCCTCTTTCCCCACACATCCTGCAGACCACTAGCATGTTAAGTAACACAGGAGCTAAATCAAACTTGATACCTTCTTCTGATGAAATGAGCCCTCAAATCCAATTCTTTGCTTTCCTTCACCTACTGACCTTGGAGGCAAGAAAACAATACATGTATTTTGAAACATGTTTTGAAGCATTTTTCATGTTGCCTAAAGAGATTTAATCCCTTTAAGGGAGAGTTGTCTCAACTACTACATTTAACTGATAACATTTTTTTCTTAATTACTGCATTACTCTGTCACTCTCTACTTTGCCTTTATGCACTGAAGGTAATTCAGAAGAGTTCTGATACTTCTTGTTCAGTTATCATCGTTCTGTGACTAAAATGCTACATTTCTCATAACATTGAGTGAACCACTTAGATTCATTCAAATGCGCTGCTTTAAAAATATATATATATATATATATAATATCAAGAAACTGCTTTTCCATAAACTAGATCCTCTTGCAGCTTTGATTACTCTGTATGGGAGCAGATAAAATACCCTTTTTGTAATTTGTCTTGGATCAACTTTTCTTTTACCTAGTAGTGCCCAGTACATCAGAAAGCAGGTTTCTAAGCAAAGCCTCAGGTTTTGATTATGTCCATATACAATGCACTGTTTTATGCTCCTTCTAAACCTTTCCTCTTATTAAGGTTTGTAGAAGACCATCAAGCACAATTTTGCTTTCCAGCCTCTCTGGTCATGCCTTGTTTTCACTTACTTTACCTTTACCTCACGTCACTGACTTCACATAGTATATTGCCACATCCCTTTCCCCTCTTAATTCAATTAAACTTTGTATCCCACCCTCTATTGTAATTCTTTGCTTTATCCACTTCTTTGGCAGATGTCTCCAATCTGCAAGTTCTTCATTTCCCATTAGTTTCTCAAGATTAATTATTATCCTGAATTTTTTTTTTCTGTATGCCCTGAAGTAGGTTCTATTTTGACTGATGCTTCACCCAGTTTTCCTGCACTCTCTTCTCTTCCTCAAGATGTCTACAAACACCTAACCAAGCTTAACCTCTCTCTGCCACACCTGCTTAGCTACAGTTTGGAGAATCTGCGACTACCTTGCCCTCCCTGCACCATATAACACTGGGAAACATCCAGAAAAAACTATCAGAGAGAGACCTTCTGTTGAAGCATTCAGAAATTAACTCTCTAAAACTCTCTCCTACACCAATGTCAAATACACCATGACCAAAGGTTTCATCTCAGCTATTATCAATTACTTTGTAAACCAAAAGTAACCCAGCTGTTTTGAGGTCACCACATATCCAACTGTAACCATCTAATTGATGATCAATTCTGCCATTCCTTTGTAATTACAGTGTCTGTAATGACCTTAATACCACATGATTGTTCTTCTAACCAGACAAGTCCCTTCACTCCACCTTATAGCCACCCAGGATTGAGGTGATAAGCAGTGAAGTGTTCTCTTTTGCCATGTGTCAGTCTCAGATTACTGGAAAAGCTTTAGAAATGGCTGTGCAGAACTCTCAAACAGTGTGGTATGGCAAGCTTATCAAAACATTGGCTAAAAAGGTTATGACTGCTCTTTATAGAGGTCAGAGATAAGCATCATTGAGGAAGAAGAGTTATTTAGTCAAATGAAAAACTGGGACATGAGAACTGGGTAAGAACTTGTCACGAGTTAATGTACACTTTGAAGGTGTCTACACACCAGGTGTTATAGCCCATCATTACAAGGCAGGAGGAAAGGACTAATTTTTTTTTTCTTACAGTTTGATAAATAGATGCGTTAGCTTTAAAACAGGAAACCAAATTCAGAGATGCAATAGATATCTCTTCCAGTCCTTCAGTCATATTCTTTGAAAGACAAAAGAAGGGACCTTCAGTATATTACAGAAGTTCCTTGCTGTATGTACAGCTGATCACCCAGCCTATATATTGAATATACTTTCTCCCCATTAGTCTTTCTAGAATGCTTACTCCCTCTGGCATAGCTACTGCCCCATTCTTTGCACATGAGAGCATCAAGTGGCTAAGAGTTTAATTTAGCCACATCCCAATTTATTTTATTTGACCCCTCTAGCAAGCATAGTTCAGATGGATTCATTCAAGTAACGTCCTCTGAAGTCAATCAGGGAACTCCAATGCAAGGAGCAATTTTGAGGTCAATGTTTCCCAACAGGCAAGAAAGAAATATCTAGACTGTGAAGTCAATAAGACAATGGAAACACTTAAGTAAAGCCTGTGTTTAAATGTTTTTCATTTTTGAAGCTGTAACTCCTGGAACCCACATAGAAATTTCTGCTTTGTTTGGTTGTGCATTTTAAAAAGAAACAAAGCTTTTCTTCCTTTAAGAGGTCAGGCCAGGATCAAGCTTAATAGGCCACAGACCATATATCAAAGATTTCAGTATACTTTTGAAGTGGAATTAAATCATATTTCTTAGGTTAAATGCAGCTCATCACAAGAGTTGAAGTCATCTCAGACATCAGAGATCTGCAGGCTATTGAGCTTCTGTTATTAAATATTTTTTCCATTTCAGCTGACTAGTGCCTAAAGGCTGATTGCGCAGAATAGTTATAACTTGTTGGGGAAAGAAGGGGCAAACTTTGTCTTCTCCCCAGTTGGATTAATGAACTCACTATATATTACATACTTATGGGCATTATCTAAGGACAGACAACATGAATCTAAAAAATGGCCAGTATAAAATTCTAGAAGATTTGAAGGAAGCTTACAGGAGTCAAAAATTAGAAATTTGATTATTATTTTAGACTTTGAATATTTATTGCCTATATTTTTCAGAAAGTACTATCAGCTTTTCCTTTATACAAATCTATTCTTAATAGATACGGTCCCCCACAAAAAAAAATTTAGTAAGACAGGACAGCACCTGCAAAAAAATCAGCCTTCCTTCAATAAAAAATAATTACAGTTGTAGTATTTGGCTTTCTAATGTAATTAAAAGCTAATTTAATTTAAAGGAGGATACTTTGATTTCCCTTGTTGCATTTTTATACTGCAACATGAATCTCACATAATTAATTTGAAAGGGACAATTAAAGTCTAACTAGCTTGCAATATTTTTTTCTTTTATAGACTACAAGTACAAATCTAACAGTTAAACTCATAAGTGGGGATAGCAACTGATCACTTGAACTATACAGTATTCAGCAAGTGTAATTTTATGCATCTAGGTGAAGAGTTGCCCAACAGTCAAACACAAAAAAAAAGATAGAAAATGTAAAATTGTATTTAAAAAAGACTGCATAGTTACTTCTCTATTAGATTGGCAAGACACAGAGTAAAACAAAGTGACTGTGTTTTCATTCAGTCTTTAAATGATGCCCCACTAGAAGCATTACATAACCAGTCACAAAGTTTTTGCCTTTAGATCACACACTTAAAGTGTCTCATCAAAATTGCATCTTGAAGGAAAGAAAATCACGACTTATTAAATATAAATATATGATGTTAAAAACTGCTTTTAGTGTGGTTATGTAATATTTATTGTTCTGTGGCTAAGGTCATATAAAGATCACATGTGACAGGTGATGTATTTTTATTGCTCTCTTTATGTTAAATGCCTTTCTACTAAGCTAATTTAAATGTTCTTGTCTCCTTGTTCTGAAAAGTATTTAAATCATGAAGTTCATAGGCACTGTTACACTCCAAATAATTCAGAAGCCAAACCAGAACTATTTCAGAAGTTACCTTTTAAAGATACCATAGTTTGGGTTCAGGTAGGAGATCTATTATGAAACTGTCACATTTTCTCAGTTCTAGCAGGTCCTGACAGGATTTCACACTTGCACTGGGACCCACCAAAACTGCTATTTCCAAGGCTGTATTTACCCACTTTGGAAAGCCACTACCCAGTGTGGTACGATAGCCAAATTATTGCTCAAGAGAGAGTAGGGCAGCGCAGTAGGTCAGTACAGGGTACAACTCCTCCTTGCCTGCTCCTGCTTCTACCTGGCCACGCATGACCCTCTCTTTCAAAGCCATGACATTCATCAGCGAGTTTAATTACCCCAGCTGACACCCAAGGAGAGCTCTGCTCATTCACAGAGCAGGTAGGACAGAAACATGCTGTGAAAGCACAACAAACTCCCCACCCCTGCACCACTAATGAGCTTCAACCCTGACCTAAAAGCAGCAGCAAATATTTAACTCCAGGTCTGTACAGCCACAGCCTCTTGGGCTGCAAAGGAGAACAACCGTTTGTGACGGGGATTTATAATTACCATTTCTGACCATTGTAGTAGAGGACTTCATAGGATAACAAAAGCTACTTGCTTTATTCTTTGCCAGGAATATTTTCTTGCATCACTAGAGAACAAGTACCAGCTTTTATAACAGAGAGGATACCTTTGTTCATATCCGACCAAGTGATTTCTATTTTCAGGGCAGACATGCCACTCCTTTGATAACACCTTCGCGTGGCCAGTACAAATGACTGTGCACCTATATTTGCAAAGTGCTGCCTCTGTTTTGATAAATTAAATATAGTCCAGAGTACTTTTATGTATTCTAAATGAAGAGAGGAACAGATCTTCCCTCCTTTGAAGCTGTGGCTAGCTTCCAAGTTACTTCAAAAGGGGAAAAGTCTGAGTAGTTGTTCAGAGTTAACAAAGGTGTAACAGTGGAATTTAGCTTAAGGTATAGGAAAACATTCCCATTAGTTAGCAAGATAAGAATATGCCATGTTCAACCCCAAGCCACACCACTGCTTTTGAGAGAAGACAAAATTAGGCTAGCCCCATTGATGCATTTGCTGCAGTAGAGTTTTGTGGTCCTACATCAAAGTTTGGGACTGTAATTCAATGAGGCCAAAGCTTTTTTCATCATGATAGACCAATATGACTTTTAATACTCTTTCATAAGTGTCCAAGGTACCAGCTACTTATACGCATCAGTAATTATTGTATTGTAGAGTATCACACACTGAAAATTCAGTCAAAAAATGTAAATGGGCTGTAAGTGTCAATGCAAATTCTCCTGTTCTGAGAATGTGCAATATGCAAGCATGGGTTATTTATTAATTTTTGTCACCACTGATTGATATCTTGATTAATTGCCAGAAGGCATTGGACCAGGTGTTAACTATGTGCAGATTGGATGCAGTGTTCTGTGAACTTCACGCTGTATTAAAGGCACAGACATGCCCAGTTGGAGCAATAAGCCTTTGTTTGCTTTGGCAGGGCTTGCAGCTCCCCGGGGCCAATGCCATAAAGAGGTTTCTGTTAGAAGCCGCAGTGCTCATTGTAGAAAAATTGCCCCTCAAAAAATTAGCATGGTACAATGAAGGATGCATAATGTTACGCAAATGACAGCTGCTTAGCTGAAACAATAGCTAGGAGATGGCATTTGCCAGGGTGCACATCTCATGTAAATTAACTTACTAACTGTTTCAGGAAAAATAAAAGAAGTGAAGCCTGAACCTGTACGACCACTTCATGGATCCATCCTGAGGGCACAGAAGAACTGCAAACTCCCACTAATATCAAAGAAAGTTGGATGGGCCCCTCAGCCTCTGCCCCTCAGATGCTGCCAGGAGCCAAGCAGGCACGGGCTGCCAGAAGCAAACTTTGCCTTGTCAGGGCAGAACAAAGCCCTGGAATCTGCTTTACAGGTGGAAATCCAGAGTCATTTCCCCCAAAGCAGCAAATCCACAGCTGCTGAGCCAGCACCAAAGGGAGACCACCAGAGCCCCTGTCCACAGCAAAGAGCAGAGCCCAGGCTGGAGATGCACATGGGCTTCTCTGCTTTGCTCACCTTGGGCAACCAGAGCCCCTCCACGGCTACAGCTCTAATCTCTAACCCCAGGGATGGGTGGAATTTCCCCTGATTTACAGCAACGGGGGGGAAAAGGCCCAGTGGAGCCAAAATGCTTCAAGGGGGAGCAGAATCAGTGCCTGGGCCTTTGTGTCCTCTGCACAGCAGAAGGGACATTGTACTTGTTCAACCGATTAGAAATACTAATCATTGACATCAAAATCTAGCCTTGGAGTGCAGGCTAAACCAGAAAAGGCAATGCAGCACAAAAACAGAAACAGCATTAGGGGAAAGGAAAAAAAGTAGAAAAAAAAAAAAAAGAAAAAAATTATAGTAGCAATCTGCTCTGGGTTGAGTTGCATTAGTTTTTGCATCTTTAAATTAAGGAAAGACCTTGGTTTATTCTGAGCATGTTGGTGGAAAATAAATTCACATTAATGTATGGCATAATATGAGGGAATAGAAACAGAACAGAACAGAAAGAAGCATGATTTAACCCCAGAATTCTGGGCCATAAAGAAAATACGTTGAAAGCCAAGAGTAAAGTAACCAATCATTTGTCATTTCTAAGGGAGGAGAACAATCACTTAATATATGGGAGGTGGAAGGGGGAAGGAGGAGAGCACTGAGCACTGGTTTGATTTACATAGGAGTTTCCCTTCATAGTGCAAGGATTAACACAGCCCCTACTGAAAAGGCGGGAGGGCTCTAAAAGCAAACAAGGTGGTGTTTGGGATTTTTTTTTTTTCCTTTTTTTCTTCTCCTTAAGAGAGGGCCCCGTGATACTGCAACTGTTGCTCATCACATTAGCAGTGTGGGAACAGGAAAAAACCCATACCAGGGAAGGGGGAGAGGGGAGGAGGTCTCCAGGCATGGGGGAGGGGGACATTAGTTGACAGCAAAGAGAAGCAATTAAAACCTAAAATAAGAGGTGGTTGTGAAATGGTCTTTGCATTAGGACTCAGCCAACAAAAATGTTTACTTTGTAACAGAACTACTATGGTCTGAATGATAAATCAAGTCCAAGTAATTACTCATCACCTATTTGGGGATGGAAAAAAGCAATGATGCCAGGGAGGCAGGGCTCAGCCCAGCCGAGCTCCAACAGCCACGCTGGGAATTGATGCCGCTGCTACTGCTGGAACTGGGGAATTGCACTTGCATTATGGAGATCCTCAGGTCTCACCCCAACCCTCCAAACCACATCCAGTTGGGAACAACAGGAAGCCAGCATGGCTGGATCAGGGTAACAAAGCCTATTTCAAAGGCCACATCTGGCATTATGAACTCCAAATGTTAAGGTGAGTCTTCCAAACAATACTGATGTTGAAGGACAACACATTTTCTGTGGAACTGCTCTTAAATAGCCCATAGACGGCAATTGGTGCTATATAAAAAGCAAAATTCAACTTGTTAAACTAACACAGAAGCTATGACACACAAGCTATGATTAAGCACAAAAGCAGATGCTTTAAGTTCTTAAAAATAAGATACCCTTGTAAAAATGTTACACTTAGGGGACCAAAAGATTTTAAAACCAAACAGAACAACCACAAACCCCTCAAATTTGTTGACACAGTGAAAATTAGCAGCAAGCATATACAGATCTGGAGACAAAGAGATACTAAGAAGTGCTAAGAAAACTCTTTTTGGACAATTTCAGCCATAGGTTGCCATACCAACAAGCTTAAAACAAGGGATCTGATCTAACTCCATTATGGATTTAAGTCTGTTAATATGTACCAGCCTATAATCTGGTCTTGTATTACCAAAAAAGCCAAGTAATTTTATGTAATTTAGACTATTATTCTTGTCAACAGGCTAGATTTTTTTTTTTATAGTAATAAAACATTGGTAAAGGATATGTTTCTATATTCAGAGGTGCAACCAACAATTCCTTTAGAGTGTGCTAGGGCTACACATAAGAGCAGACCAGCTTCATGATACAGCCATAACATGAGCATTGGGCATAGGAATGCCAGAATCATCCAACACAACCCTTCACAACTGGACAACCACAACATTTTACCCCACTCATAGGCTTTTTTTTACTGCATCTTAAAAGTTGGGTTTGTTGTCCTTTTAGAAAGGTTTTCCAGAACTTAACAGTTTTGTCCATGAATAGAAATCATTCTTTTAATCTTAACCATATTCGTGACCAACTTAATGTTTTGCTTTGCTACCAACACTGTTCTTTGGATTAACTTTTCCCCTCCTCCCCTTTATTATTTACCCATGTGATTTGCTTATGGACAGCAATTATTTCCTTACTATGCTTTCATTTTACTGAAAGAGCCAAATATTTTTCAGCTCTACTCATAAAATAGACTCTCCATTTTCCCAGTCCTCTATGCTAACCTTTCTTTGAAGCTGCTCCAGTAAACCACTCTCTGTTGAATATGGGTGACTAAAAGTTACATCTTATTTTGTGTATACAAAGCCTTATTTACAAGCATTAAGAGCTCATACCTCCACTATAAATAGTTGCCTGCACTCTGCTTGCCTTTTCCATGGCTGGATCACAAGGTAGCTCACAATGATCCTCTGTACAACTGCTATGCCCTGCAGTAGTTGTTGTACACCCCAAACGTGTAACTATTACTACTTCTGTACTCAACTTCTGGCTGATAAACTCACATTTTACAACAAGAACTAATGCTGATGCTTTCAAAGTTATGACAACTATACAACATTAAGTTCCTGGTCATTCAAAACCTAGGCTGTCCCAGACATCACAGTACTTCATGCAACTTTGCCTCCAACATTGTTGACAGCAATGTATTTCATTGGCACTTCACTTTTTTTCTCTCTCTTTTGCCCCACAGTCCTTTAAATTGAATATTATTCATCTTCCTGGAACCAATAATAAGGTTTTCTTCCCATCACAACTTTTACAATATCTGCTTTACAATAAAAAATCCTACTGTCTCCTCAACTAATACTTTCCTAGGGAACACCTCACTAAATGCTTCATTGAAAAACAAATAAATGAGGTCTGGCACACTTGGCTTGCCTGTAAGATCAGCAATCACATCAAAGAATACTATAGGATTAGTCTGGCATGATTGTCTTTTGTTAAAAGTACACTACGTTTTTTTATCACATTCTCCGCTATCTTGTCTGATAATATACTTCCTCTCAGAATTTGTTCCAAAACGCTGCATACTTCTCAGGCCAGACTAACAAGTTTGTAGTTGCCTGGATAATTTTTCCACATTTCCTTAATGTGTATGGATAATACATTTGCTATTCCACAGCCACAACATCAGCTTGACAAATACATTAAATATCTTCACTGGTGGAATTTCACTGCACACTGCCAGATTTTTTTATTTTTTTTATTATTAATGTAGACTATCTCCTGCCTGCATCTTGAGTGCATTAAGTTCTTCAGTCATAATTCCACCTCAATGTGCCAGTTTTCACTATACATACTCATTCTCATTGGAAGTCTTGATTTTACCTTCACACTTCAAATTATCATATTTATTTAAAAACTAGAGGCAAAGAATCAACTTACTTATTGGGAGACTACTAAATTTTTGATTGCATCATTGTTGAGCAGCACCACTTCCTCGTTCCTTGTTCTCTTTTATTTGTATGACTAAAGAAAGTTTTACTATTTAACTTCCTTTGCAAGGATACAGGTCAACTTGACCTCTGGCAATTCTGAAAGTAGTATGGAGGCTCCAAAAACTTTTTAGCAATCTGTTTTATTCATCTATCTGTTGACTGAGCTGCAGAACTTTCAGGTTTGGCAGGACATGTGGAAGAAAAAGGTATTTATAATACACTGCAAAATCAGAAAGATACTTCTAACTCTCTCAAATTGCACATCTATTATGTAGAATAAAGATGAAAATTTTGGCATCTAAAAGGGCATTTAAAAATCTAATGAAAATTGAGTATAAAAAGGATTCACTACTGAAATAATCTGAGTACAGCCAAGACCTAAATTATCATTATAACCTTATTTTCTCTCTTGAAATCATACTTTGACAGCATGCACATATGCTCCCAAGCACTGTGAGCTTGCAGAAAGGAAAGTAATCTGTGAGGGAGGTAGCTTAAGGTCAGCTCTCTTAATGTACAACACTCATGATTATAGCATTGCTCAGGGAATACAAGGTAAATTTATATTCAGGACTGCAGGTCATTTTTGCTTGTGAAACTTGAGGGTAAGGGTGATAGGGGTTATTCCATCCCAGCCAATTCTCTCACTTTCAGTAAAACTCATTTGGAATAATCAAACTTCTGTTTTATTGTATCGCTGAACAAATGCCTTGAATGATAGGGGGAATGAATTTGGAGTAATGCTAGTTGACTATTAAAACTAATTGCACCAATTTCTCACCTTATACAACTCACTGTCAAGTTCCTAATATACTGCAGCATCTGATATCTTCTGGTAAAGTGCTGGATGGGTAACTTATCCTGCCTTAGCTTAACCAGAATCAAGTCTTGGAGAAAAGACTTCATAAAGATTTGACTTTGGATTTGGACAAGGATTTCTGAAAGACGTTATATCTGTGTACCTTTTATTAGCCAAATTTGTTCCATGCTATCTGAACAGGGTACAAGCAAATACGGGACTATACAACAGTGCTACAATTTGGTAGGAGGTTCAACACAAGGCCCAGTTGACATGACTGACACATCTAATATGTGATGACAGAAGAAGCAGGCTTTCCCATTTCAGGGAAACAGGAGTGCTTGATTCCAGTATTGTTAATGACAGCAAACATGTGGGTTGTGTGTCTTTCTGAAAACACCTAGAATTGCTGAGAGTATGTAGACTTCAGCAGAGGAGAAGGGAAGAGGAAAGCAGCTGTTCCCCCACCTTCCCATTACCCAAGCGGAAAAGTGAATTGCTGTACTCCAGCCTCAAGGATCATAATTATGAATCAAGGACTTTGATGGTGATATTCCAAAATAAGAACCAGCCATTTTCAGTCTCAACATTTATCAGCAGCTTGGACACAGTCCAATTCTTCTAATTGAAGAAGGCAACATCTGTGGTCACAACATCCAGGTCATACCTTGCATGGTCATCAGCACAGGTGCATTAACACATGTACCAGAGTGCCCTTCACATTTCTTACTCTCAGCTTCTCTCTCACCTCGGGTGAAGTCCTCAGGTTGAGAGCCCTGACTGAGACAGCCTTCCTGCAGACTTGGGATTGTGCCACAGTGCTGCCAAACTAGTAAATGAAACATAAGGGGAGCCTTGCAAGGACTCTATTTCAACCGAATGACACCATGGTCATTTCAGTGAACATGCAACTTCAGGAGGCTTTCCTCACCCTCCAGCATCCTGGCTGCACATCTCAACCTGGCATGCCAAATCTGAACACGTTCGTCTGAACATGTTAAGGGATATGTGACAGCCTCAGTCGAATCACAACATTACTGGAGAATGAGGTACATCAACACAAAAATACTACAAGGGTGAGATCACCTTCTCCTCAGTCAGTTCAGCATGGGTCCTGCCAAATTCTGTGCCAGGCAGCTGCAAAGCTGCAGAAGCTTTGTGTAAAAAGTGGCTACTGAACATGCCCACATGCTGCCAGTATATTAGGTGTTGCCTACCCCCAATTACAAAAGCATCAGATCATGCTAGCTATTGAAGGACTATGCCCAGGTACCCAGCTGGTCAATGTCCTGCTTCATCTGTGTTGAGTTGCTTGTACAAACATGCCCCAAGTTCAGTATAACCACCAATAGTAATCAAGTGGAAGTCGTGAAAAAAACATTGGCTGCCTTTGTCTTGGTGTGATCACACACATAGTTAGATTCCCATCATACTGGAAAAGTAAAACCAAGATGCCAGGTAAGTGTGTAAGTATCTCACTGCACCCAAGTGCCTCAAACACAGCCAAGTTATGCTTTACACAACACTAACTTAAAGCATCTGGACAGATTTTATTATATTTAAAATATTTTATGCCACTTCTCTCTAATAAAATCCTTCAGAACAGACATCAACATTTCTATATCAGCACATGAAGATTTTTAGCTCAGGTGATGGCTCTGCAGCATGGTCAGACATGGCAATCCTATTTTCTCACTTGATACACAAACATTGATACTGCTTTCTTGGTTTTATCCCCAAGGTAAATTGGTGTGTAAAGTCTTCAGAAGATCTGTTTAACTGTTCTGAGATTATGGGTGAACAAGGAAAATACTTTTCAATGGAAAAAAAAATTTAAAAAGAGTAGAATAGAGAGGTGAAGACTCCAAATTCAGCACATGCCTCAACTGCTGAAGAGAAAAATCACAGGGCGGGGGAGAAGCAAAGAAAGAAAGACTGTAAGCAGTTGTGGAGGAAAAGACACTTGAACAACCTAAGGAAGTCATATCATGAGCCTCACAGGTATTGAGCCAATGTGTCTCCTTCCTTTACAGGCTTAGAGCAATGTTGAGGGATTTTGTGTGAAAAAGGCTGCAATAGCTTTGAAATATGCAGAGTTTTAACCTGCAAGCTACAGAATCAGAAGCATTTTGTCCTAATATCAGCAACACAGAAGTACTGCTGAAGTTCTAAAAAAAAAAAAAAAAAGTAGATTTCATCATTGGTGGTTCTGTGCATTTGTACAGACGTATATGTGCATATGTACACTGCAACTGTCCAATAGCTTACAACACCTCAACAGCACAAGTGTAGTCATTGCTATTGTGTGGGTAAGAGTCTCAAAACCTGCAGTTAAGAGAAGAAAATATATTTATGGCATTAAGGCAAGAAAAAAAAATTATACATGCTATGCTAAAAGGGCTGTTCACTAAGCATTAGACAGACACTTCATTCACTGTCAAAGAATTTGAAATAGAAAGAATTGATGTATATGAAATGTAAAACAGTGGAGGGGAGGAGGGAGGGCGAGGGATTTATCCACATATCTTTCCAAGAAGGAATAGTATCTTAGCCTCAAATTTCTCAGCTCAGGGTTTATGAACAGAAGTCATTAGAGGGCTTTAAGTTAGCCCCACTGCTTCCTTCAAAGTGTGAAAATTAAAATGAGCTATATTGCAAATAACCAACCCTTTTCAATAATTACTACCATGCTACTGCATCTGAGATATCTGAATGACATATCTCTCCATTACCAAAAGGTAACTGCATTTTCATTTTGACTAATATAATTTTAAAAACCATCATACCAGGTGCCTTATATTTGGAAAATCTTGAAAGCTTTTAGATGTACAAACACCCTTCCCACCGCTCTTGGCTTATCTTTTATTTACCCTACTGGGTATACAACAATTGATGCTTCTTCAAAGCAAGGACTTCCCAGCTGATTAGCTGTGCTGAGCTGGCTAAGCTTATTAAAGGTGATTAATGCATTCAAGTATTTTTTCCCTCGCTTGTTAGTTCAATTTCTTGCTCATTATGCTACTGGTCTTTTTATATTAAAACAGACCACCTGGATAGCAAAGAACTTCATAATCTTGGTCCAACAAGATCAACACCTGTTGTACATGTAATTAATCATAAGACAGTGCATGGCTGTATTCAGTTAAAAAGCTAAGATTATCTAACAACAGAAGCAATACACCACGTTGGCAATCAGCATTTGAATCCTTAAAATGCAGTTAAAAAAAAAAAAAACAGAGAAGTGAGTCAGTACAAAGGGGCTTATAATTATTCTCTCTCCATATTTAGGAGTCCATATGGGATTTGTGACGTATAAAAGTCAGCATACAATTTTCTGATGAAAAATTCAGTTCTAAAAAAATTCATATTCTTCTCAAGGCTGAGAAAAATCAAATGGTCTTTCTGACAATGACATTTTCACTCTACACAAAGAAATCAAAGGGGGTTTGGATATTGTATTACAGAAAGAACCCAGAAGTTCAATATAGTTTACTAGTCTGAACATGGATTGAGAACCACAAAGTCCAATCACATCTCTGTCTTTAATTCACTGTGTGGTTTGGCAAGTAGCTTAACTACTTTGACTGCATTTCTTCATCTGTACAATGTGGGAAAAAATACTCTAAGTTGATTAGAATTTTACGGGATTTAATGTATGTAGCATGCTTCCAAATGTTAAAACCTCATATGAGTATTATTAACTTAGCTATGATGCATTAAAGTGGAAAATATATGGCCATTTTAACAGTGAAAAATCCACAAGGAGGAGATTAACTGTAAAAGATAAGACCCTAAAAATTACAATTGTTTGGGTTTTTTTAAAGAATTACAACAGCACAATACATACAGGAAAAATATAAGCCCTATAAATACCAGCAAATTAATAAAGCACCTTGTATAATTACACAGACAGAAAAAAAAAGATGCATCCTAATCCTAAAGCTCAGGCCATCAGCCTAATACATTTTATATGCATTTGACTGAATTTTCATACTGGAAGATTCAACGCACTGTTAAGGCAGAGTGAATGAACAAGAACAAAAGGTAAATTAGATCTTATTAGCACTGTAAAGGTGGTTAAGACTTACCAAAACCAATTGTACTATGTACAATCTACAGTTGGGGTGGGAACTGAATGGTGAATTAAGCTGAATACAGAGAAAATGCACACATTAACAGTAGCAGTTATGCCTTTTTCCTTCAGGTTCCTCAGGGATCAGGAGCATTGTGGGGTTCATCACATTATGGCCTTCAACTGAGCAGGTACTGAGGGATTCATACCAAGGCTGCCGGCTCCTTCATAGCTAACGGCACACAGGTCTACCACCTGCAGGACTTCAGTTCATAAATCTCTCCTATTAAATGTGCAGCCCACACTGCCAAGTTTAACAACCCAACTGAAAATTCATTCAAACTTAGTCAGACATTATCATATTTAGTGCAAATCATAAAAGTCCCAAGACAAAAATGCTCTTCATCTTCTTGTTTGCTTGTTCTCATCCATCCCCCATCCTGCCAATTTTCTGATTTCTAAATTCTTCACTCTTTCCAATTGCTTTCTTCAAGATTTTATTTGCCACCAGTAGATGAGAAGAAATGGATACAAATTATCTTTTTTTTAAAAAAAGCATAATATATGTGTGGATCTACTGTGAACTTTTTTCTCCCTTCTCTTTTACTTTGTGTATTTTCTGTTTAAGAAAGTTACAGATGCACAAATACATACTTGTCTAAAAGCAAGTAGCTGATTTCAAACGGTTTGATTTCTCTCTTCCAGACTGAGAGAAAGCCTTTAGGTCATATAATAGTACAGGACATATATCATACAAGCTGAGGCAGGCAGAAGGTCCCACCCATTCTTCCTGAACAATCCTCATTGTTATCACCTGCTCGGCACAGAGCTGCAACCGGCTCATTACCACCTCTGCCAAGAGCTAAGGAAGCAAAGGAACCACTGAACACAGGTCCAATGAGAAGACAATTAGAGATACAAGTATACAAGTATCAACCAAGCTTCAGTGATATTGCAACCCACATCATTTTCATAACCTTCCATCTTGGATGCAGGGAAGGGACTGAGAAACTTACAATCAGTCTTCAGGATCTACACGCAGCAAGAATAAACTCCATTCTTTCCACATTGTCCTGTTAAAACTGAAAAAAAATCCTCCTAATGACTGACATCAGCAGAGACCCTAGTGCAGATGTAACGAAGATGGCTTCTGATGATCATGTTGTGCCAGACACTCATAGCAAAGATCACATGTGCAGACAGACACACTCCCAAAATTTGACTGATGCAAAAAGTGTCTGGGAATCTAGACAATTCACATCAGTTTCTGCAGATGTCTCACTTGTTATCTTAAACAAAACCATATCAAAAACCTTGGTGTGTTTAATTTGCAGTTGCCAATTTCAGCTTTTTCACTCTCAGCAAGTTATGGCTACGCTGCCAGTGCTGTCTGCTTAATTCAATCCACTACCCGTTCAGTACAAACTCACCCTTCTGTGTTTGTGAGAAATAAGCAACGTACATAACATGACAGTGCCTTGACAGTGCCTGCACTTCCTTATTCCTCTGGCCTTCTGAAGGAACAAAAATAACATTGCCGTTCAACTCCCCCCATTCCAAGATTTTTTTTTTTTTTTTTTTTTTTTTTTTT